>JBAMJV010004474.1:0-45000 GCA_037951105.1 Echinarachnius parma
ACTACTACCATAGGCGTACCCAGGGGGGGATTTAGGGGGTTTGAACCCCCCTTTTTTAAATTTTAGCCGGTCTCAAGACTACTTTTAAGCGGTCTCGACCGTCTGAAACCTGGTCTCGACCGACTAAAACCTGATCTCGACCGACTAAAACCTGGTCTGGGCCCACACACTTTTTGAAGATCTCCGGTCGCTGGCTCGAAAAATGTAAAAGTACTTGGTCTCGGCTTCGCTGAGAGGGGTTTTCAAGTTTGACGGCCCACACAATTTTTGAAGATCTCTGGTCTCGGTCTCGAAAATTTTGAAAGTACCTGGTCTCGGTTTCGAAAAAAAATTACAGACACGACCCCTCCCCCCCCCCCCCCCCCCCCCCCCCCCATTGAGAGGGTTTTTTTATCTTTGAAAGTACGAAAGTACTTGGTCTCGGTTTCGAAACAAATTTACGGACAGCGCCCCCCCCCCCCCTTCCCCCCTCCCCCCCCCCCCCACTGAGAGGGGTTTTCAACTTTGAAGGTACTTTGTCTCAAAAATTTTGAACGTACTTGGTCTCGATTTCGATTTTGTTATTATGAATCTGTATACTGTACGTATGTTTAGTGACTGGTGCTGAACTTGACGAAATGCTAACCAAATTGTTATAACTTATTTAACTAACAATAATTTTGTCCATCTTAATTTATTATAACCATATAAACAAAGAATCCATTACTAATGTTTTTTTACACTCGGACATATACAAAAAATAAAGAGTTACAAAAATACAACATTCAACATATCTCACTCAAAGATCTGGTGACGGGTAATTTGCTAGTATATATAATAAACAAAAGTGGCCCTAATATCGAGCCTTGAGGGACACCGTAATCTATATCCATTTCTGTCGAGGTTGAAGAATTAAAAAGCGTACTTATCCGACGACCAGTCAGATAGCTACTAAACCATGGCAAACAAGCATTTGATACACCAATACTAGATAATTTATTCAATAAAATGGATGGCTTAACGGTATCGAATGTTTTTCGTAAATCAATGAAGACAGCACCAGTATACATTCCGCGATCTAGCGCGCTTAGCCAGTCGTCTGTGACCTTCAATAATGTAGTAATAGTTGAGTGTTTTTTTTTCTGAACCCCGACTGGGCTTCTGACAAAATAGTATTACTTCTCAAATAACAAACTATTTGTTCTTGAACAAGTTTCTCTAAAATCGTTGATACAGAAGGCAAAATAGAAATGGGCCTATAATTATTAGGGGATGATTTATCACCGGATTTGTATACTGGTATTATCTTTGACCTTTTCCATTTACTAGGGAAAACACCTTCGCGTATTGACCTATTCAAAATATAAGTAAGAGTTGGTACAATGTATGGAGTTCCCATCTTCAATACCAACATAGGAATATTGTCAACACCAGCAGATTTTGTGTTAGTCATGCTTCAAATTGTCTTTAATACGTTTTTCTTCACTGAAAGGAATACATTCAAAACAAGATTGAACATTATCATTTACAGCGTGTTTACTCTCAACAGTGGGAATTTTAGACGCCAATTCAGACCCTACGTTAGCAAAAAATTCATTAAAATGATAAGCTAAAGGCTGGCTCTCATCAGCTTTATTGCTATTAACAGTTTTTTTAGATGGAAGCAATGGTTTCAAAACTGACCAAATATTAACACTTGAGTTATTATTAGAGGCCTTGTTTAACTTTTTAGCAAAATGTAATGTAAGTAAATGTGTCAATTTATTTGTAAACAATTTGTATACAGTTTTAATTGTTTATATATAAGTATAATTCATACTCCATTATTTATAAATAATTACAAGTCATACTTTATTATTTATAAATAATTGCAATCTGTATTTGCATTATTTATATATAATTTACATTATTTATAAATAATTATAAAACTCATCTTTATTATTTACATATAATGACAAAATACATTAATATTATTTATATATAAATGCTATTATTTATAAATAATTACATTTCATATATCATTATTTATAAATAATTGCAATTCGAAACTTCATTATTTATAAATAATTCAAATTCACATTGCTATTATTTATAAATAATTGCAATTCGAAACTTCATTATTTATAGGGGTAGTACAGTTTTGGTATTAGGCTGAACTTAGTAACTAAACCTGGACAGTAACATTATAAACCAATAGTTATAACTCCACCATGCTCGAAAGGTATACAAAATTACAAAAGACTAAGTAAGAAGCCCGTTATCATTAAAACACAAGAGGGCGCTTTCTAAAAAGGCATTGGTTTCAACAATTTTTCCTACAAAATTATGCATGTGATGTTTTATTGAAATAATTATTACATAGAGAGATCGATCATCAACAACTATTTAAAAAACGCTTTTGAAATTTTTTTTAAAAGTGCAAGCATTTTTTTAATTTTTTGAAAAATTCAGCTAATTATTTGGGCCCCAAAGAATTATAAGATCAGATATATTTATTGATATTTCTGCCGTTTCTGGGTCGATTTTGACCAAATAAATTGTATTCTGCCATTAAAATTGCATGTTCTCTCAAATTCGACACTCAGTTTTTCATTACCTCACAAAAAAATTGTGATGTGCAGCGCCCTCTCTACCAAAACTAAACTACCCCTTTCAAAATAATTACAATTCACATTGCTATTATTTATAAATAATTGCAATTCGAAACTTCATTATTTATAAATAATTCCAATTCTCGTCTTCATTATTAATAATGATTCTGGTTTAGTACGAACCCATTATATAATGAACACACGTCACAATTATATGTATATAAAGAAAACGCGTTAAAGGGAAATACGATTGGTGAAGGGTGTTAACGCCATCTCGTGGCAAAAATAGTGTAGTATTGACCGATTACAGTAAACAACAAAAACAACGCAAGCGAGCTCAGAGCGAACACCAAACGCACGATGCGAAAGCCCTACTTACACAGTTATATAAGTTGCCCGCAAACTGTCCCACTTCCGAGCTTCACGAACTGCATCACTGACTCAGTGAACTGCATCCAAAGTATCCCGAAGTAGCAGGCTTGTTTCATGAGTTATTTTAAGATATTTGATTATGTCAACAAATCTAATAATCAAACACTATTGCACATAACAAAAAACAGATGTATTACAATATATTTTTATGTGATTATGTTTGTGTCCCACTATCTGAAAACTAAACTAACTTGTAAGCCAAGGAGACATCTAATTGCATAAAGTGCTCGTATCTGGCTCGAATAGGTTTGTGTCGTCTGTTAGCTAGGCGCTAGCCTGGAGCTGGCGAGCAGCTTAAGCTTCAGCTTCACGTAAACACACAGAGCTGAGTTATGAACTGGGTACTGATGACGGCTCTATGACTGTGGCACTGCATACCGTACGGTATTGGTACGAGCTATAGTAATACCATGGCCATGTGGCTATACAAGTACAACACTGCAAAAATGCACTGCACCAGGGCATATCCATGCAGTGTCTCGGTCGGACTGTTTGAAGTTCAATAGCGGAGAAGTTATAGATGAAATGAGTGACTGAGTCTGAATGATTACGACTTAACCGTAAAAAGACTGGGGGGCTGATTTAGCCCCCCCCCCCCCCCCTCTATTTTCGCGATTACTTCGCAATGCTTAAATATTTTACGGTGCCACTTCATGACTTTCCTTAGAGTCCTTAGAGTCTTGCGCAACCTTTGATACCAAATTTGCGCACACCGGGTCAACGATCCCGGAGTTATGTAACATTTTGCGATCGCGTGTCACTGAAAATTCAAACAAATTTCAATTCTTCCATATATAACATACAGAGTTTTTAGATGCACCTTTTTAAATGCAGTTTTATGACCATCTTTTCATATGCACTGTTAATATTTCCATTTTACATGGTGAATAAAACTTATTGCATTCTTATTTGCATAAAACAATACAATAATACAAAGAAAAGCAAAGACAAAGAGAAAAACAAAGAAAAACATAGAAAACGGTAAAACTAAATAAATGTTCATGATTATCCTGTTGTTTTATCAGGGATTGTGATATCTTACCATGTATATTGTACCAGGAACATAGTTTTGTTTCATAAGAATCATATATAAAGAAAAATACAAACAAAATACAAACAAAAATACAATTTTTGCATAATTAATTAGCTCTAATTAGCATATTCTAATTTTAAAACAATTTCAATGTGCAGTATTGTAGAGCTTATGGACATCTATCACCATGCCAAATTTGGAGTCGATCAGAGTTTCGGTTGCCGAGAAAAATACAAAAAATACAACAACAACAAAATTGCATATTTAATTAGCTCTAATTAGCATATTCTAATTGTTTTAAAAAAATTCACTATGCAATATTGTAGACCTCATGGACATCTATCACCATGCCAATTTTGAAGTCGATCGGAGTTTCGGTTGCCGAGATCTAAGGGGGGCCCTTTTAGCCTCCCCCCCCCCCAGTTTTTTAAAGGTTCGAAATAGCCCAGTCTTTTTAGGGTTAACGTAAAACGATGATGAGTCAGGAGCTATACATTGATATGGAAGTTTATGGACCAGAGATATATTACAGAAGCAGGAATAAAAATAGACTTGCCTGCTGTGCACGAGAATTATACTACCAGTTCACCAACAGTGCGATACGCCGACAGTCTCCCGTAACTCTCCGGCCAACGTACGTACGTCGTTACCCTGCGAATTGGAACAAATTGGATCCGCAGCTCTCTTGCGAACAGGGGGGGGGGGGGGGGGGGGGGTATGTATAATATACTGGGTTGAATAATTCAGTTTCATGATCATCATATTCGTTCATTCTGCCTGATAGAGGATAATGAATAATAATAAATACAAACAAAGAAAGGAAATGAGGGTTAAACCAACACAATTAGAACTAGGCGTGCACTTGGCGTGTACGATCCTCCCCCTCAACCCCTTCCGTGCCCGCGTACTCCTGTAAAGGTGCATGTCCCGCATACGTGAACATTTTCTCGTCTGAGCGTGCACAATGTATGGGGTGGAAATGTGCACCCTACGTGTAGTCGTAGTCGGAGCAGATAGGTTTATATTTTTCGTATCTTCCTCCTAATTTTGAACAAATTACAATGATAATAGGCACATTATTAAATGCTAAGATGAATTTGAATGTTGGGTGTTGATATATTTTTGAAATAAATTATATATGTTGTATTTCGTATAATGCCAGATTGATTATTCCCATATTGTTTCCTTGAACAAAGATTAGACTGATGTTATCAGATCAGATTTTATTTTTTATTAAATTCCGAAATCAAGGCTCATCAAAGAGCACTGATAGGCTATGTAATTAGAACAAATAGATTTCGATTGATTGACTGAAACTAACTTTGTATGAAGATAAATTAATTATGCACATGCAACTTGAAAGCCCAATCTGTTTACTTACCTGGTGTACACACTAAAAAATAGGAGTGCAATTGTGCACCCCTAGGGGTGCACGATCTTGTCCCATAGTTTGCACTCCTAAAGGTGCACATGTGCACCCCTTAACAGGGATGTATATGAGCACCCTTGAAAAGCTGCATATGAACACCCCACGAGTGCCCATGTCTACCTTATAGGGTGCACGGTCTAGTCCCATATTTTGCACGCCTTAATGTGCACATGCGCACCCCTGAAAAGGTGCATATGAACACCCCAAGAGTGCCCATGAATTATGGCAAAAAAAAGAGGCATAAGAGAGAATTCGAACCCATTACACACTAAAAAATAGGGGTGCAATTGTGCACCCCTACGGGTGCACGATCTTGTCTCATATTTTGCACGCCTTAAGGTGCACATGTGCACCCATTAACAGGGGTGTACATGAGCATCCTTGAAAAGGTGCATATGAACACCCCAATATGTGCCCATGAATTATGGCAAAAGAAAAAAAAGAAGAGGCATAAGAGAGAATTCGAACCCATTACCGCTAGTTTTGAAGTCCTCAGCGTGACCAATAGGCTACATATACTGCTGATGGTTAGAATGGTCTTATCTTAAACTATCCCTCAAATCTTATCCAAACCCTAATCGTAGTTATGAATATGCATGAATAACCCTTGACGTACATCACTGCTTATGAATAAATCATTAGGATAATGGTTTGGGAATCACAAATGCGCAATCCGCTCAGCAACACGTAGTGGTGTGGCCGCCCAGGAGCTATTTTGTATAGCAACTGTGGCTCAAGCCTTGATGATTTTTGTTTTAGTTTTTGTTATGCCTTGAAAATTCGTCAAAGTTATTATTTATATTATGTTTAAAAAGGAAAATAAACAGGCATAATAGATGCATACGTGTATATATAAATGTTGATGATATAAATACATTGAAATGTAATTTTTAAAAAAGAGAGAAAAAAAATAGTAGTAGGCGACAATAGTCACCAACAGCAACAACAACAACAACATTTCCACCCCATATATTGTGCACGCTCAGAGGAGAAAATGTTGACGTATGTGGGACAGGTACCTTTACAGGAGTACACGGGCCCTGAAGGGGTTCAGGGGGAGGATCGTATACACGCCATGTGCACGCCTAGTTTTTAGTGTGTACTGTATTATTTAGTTATTATTTGGAATTTAATTTTTTTTTTATATTATACGTTGGTATTTCGGTTATGAGAAAAAGAAGGAAACAAAATATGGCATTGACCTGCCTTGCCCGCGTGCATCGGAGGGGCCTAGGCTTATGGCTGAGACGTCTGCTCGACATACGGAGCCGGACTGACCAGATGATGCCTTGAAAGCGGGCAAGGAATTGCATTTATTTACTAATTCGCAGGCTCAAACGGAAATAAATACTTTCCTATTTATCCTGCCGTGTGTTAGAACTATGTTAGTACACATAATCTTTATTACCTTTTGGGGAGCACCGAACTTCAGCGACGAGCACTAGACGGCCGTAGCATGTCTTTGTATGGCATGTCATGTTGCATACCGGAGGACTTACCAGAGTCCAGGTAGGCATCAGGGGAAGTAACCCCTGTCAAGACCTGTGTTCTAATCAAGAAAACTATGTTATTATTATGACATGCGATCAACTATGTGTGTACACACCTTATATCCATCATACCATGATTATTCGTTAATGAGTATCATGCCACCTCATGCACCGCATCACCGGCGTCACGCTCCAAGTGAACAAACGCATAATAAAATAAACAAATCGAATTCATGAATCATGTCAGTGATGTCCAATTTATTACAAAAGTAAATGCGTGCCGAAGAATGACACCGTAAAGCAAAACAAGACAACATCAATACATTAACAATGTATAGAAGAACATATAAGTTATGTCTATCAATCCCAATTGACAGAACTGAACCATAACCTCCTCTTAACTCACCCATCACTATATCATGAATCATTAATAATACATTTAAAATGTATTAATTTATTTATTTTTTAAACGGCGTCTAGCTCGCTCATCGTAGAATAAGGTCAATGGCGTCTCACGCCCACGTACTCAACGTGTATAACTCACGGGAGCGCTCAAGCATGAGCGCCTCCTCATTTACATACATCCAACCCACTTTAGGGACCAATAGGAAATTATATTATTTACTAATTCGCAGGCTCAAACGGAAATAAATACTTTCCTATTTAACCTGCCGTGTGTTAGAACTATGTTAGTACACATAATCTTTATTACCTTTTGGGGAGCACCGAACTTCAGCGACGAGCACTATACGCTCCTGCCTCCCCACGTCAAGTCGTTAAAGAACGGGAAGAACTGTGCGCAACATCAACTAAACAATACTGCCCTCTGAAACCTATACAAGGCTTCACAGTAATAAGTCACATTTATCAATTTAATTCAAACAATGCATATTCTCTGC
Organism: Echinarachnius parma; assembly: GCA_037951105.1. Lineage (NCBI taxonomy): Eukaryota > Metazoa > Echinodermata > Echinoidea > Clypeasteroida > Echinarachniidae > Echinarachnius > Echinarachnius parma. Next base: position 7,854 of record JBAMJV010004474.1, read on the forward strand.
CTCTACACAGGAACCAAATCTAAATAAACTACCCATTTTCAAAGCTGTTCTACAACTATCTCATTGAACCCACCAACGCCCATATCCAAACATACGCCTTTACTATAAAAGGGGACCATCACAACACATTGAGTGAGAATATTCATCTATCCATATTCTCTTTTCCTACAAATCTGCATGGATTCAAATTTCATTCTCGGGGTCCCTCAAACATAACACCCCACAAATAATCGGCCCTAAAAGGGCAAAACATGCAATATAACAAACAAAACGTCCTTCAACAGAGGCTCCTTAGCCTATAAGGAAAGTCAATATTACTAACATATGACTACTGTATATAAAGCCTCTAACCGTGCCTAAACATCAACGATCCATCGCGTCCCAAGTAAAAACGACAATGTCATTCGAGGGACAAACCCACCTCCCGTGTCTCTTAAACAGACGGTCCGGGACACCGATCTCTGCTGCCGCTGTCGCGCCCCCGGCGCTCAGGCTATGCAGCCTTAACAACTTAGAATTCTCCCCTATCGCCTCTAGGGTTTCCTCAAAAATGTCTCTACATCTCGAGTACGACAATTTACCCTTCCTCAATTTATACGATTGTACCGACTTACAAAAAGAAAGGGGTCTAAAAACAAACTCTTCCGAGGACATATCACCAATGCCTGCACTGCTCAAATACCTGTTGAGCATACGGACTGGGCATGTAACCTTCCCTGTGGAAGCTATGACCACCCATGCCCCTTCTCTGAACTGATCCGTCTTACTCCTTTCAAGAAATATCTTCATATGGGATGAACAAACTTCAACGTCCATGAGCTTAATGTTAATCTTTTCATAAAACCTAAGGAATCCTGCGTACGCGACCAAAAACATAGAGCATGTTCTCAAATCCTTCATACTGTCAGTATCAAGACGTGTCACCATTCTCCAAAGTATATCCGGCATAACCGATTCCTTCCTCACTACCGGACGTGCCAAAATCCTCTTCATCCCGTCCGACAACAATCTCAAAAACTACGACTAACACGGATTCCTGTCACCCAGAAAACGGTTAAAACAATCAAAATACCATTTCAACGCAAAAAACGCAGTCTCCATTCTGCTATATGGCGCATGTGCCTTCGCTGAACATAAATAGCATGTACCTTGCCATCTCTTCCGGGCTATCCATGGACTGTGACCCTCTGGGTCTGTCACACCATTTCCTCCAGACATCGACTGCCCCCTGTGCGTCTTCACCCTACTTCCCGCCCTTGATGCATCCAGCACCCTCTGCAGCGAAGCTTCAAACTGGACAGTATAATGCAGGGGAAAAAGAATATGAAAACCAACCTCCTGTGAGGAAGTAAAACCACTTCTGTCGTACCACAAGACCAGTGTGCTGGTATCACATTCTGAAGCTCCAGTGAGCATAGAATCTCTCAGGCAGGACAACCGCAAACTTCTCAAAGTTTCAATGCCAGTGCATTTGATTCAATATACCATGCCCTCCACAGTGATACAGTCTCCGTCCAAGTCCTGTCATGCATAATAACACCCTCACCAGCGTATAAAACAATAACAATGTTTACCATCAATCCGCATGATGACCGGCCTATCTAGAGCCCAACCTAACGCAAAGAACCCCACTCTTATACCGGTCCGAACCAAAAACAGAGCTTCTCTTCCGCCCCTGTACCAAAATATAGATAGAGTCTAAAAACATCACTCGTTTAACATGCTTTAAAACATACTTAAAGGGCATCAAGCGTGGGGATGCTACATAGCGGGTCGCCATTTTGAACTGGGCTAGTTTGCGCGCACCGCATGACACTGAGCTAACGTGCATTACGCACCGTGCGCAACACGTATGCAAGATGGCGCCGCGCATCTCATTTGACGAATCTGAACTACCTTTAACTTTAAAAAGATCAAGGGCCAAAATGGGGTCGACGGCCATATATGCCGGGACCACCAAAGTAGCAACAGCGCTACAAGCTTAAACATGTTAAACAGCCTGCCCAACCAATTCAACCCGAGGCACAAGACACTTATTGTGGCCTTCCCATGATGCCGAAAAAGCATCAACCAAAAATGTCTTCAAACACAAAAACTTAGAATTAAAGATTGGTAACCTGTATTACAATCGTCAGCAAACCTATCCACCGTGTGCAGCCCCCACACCTACAAAATGTCATCGAAACTCCCCAATCGACCTGTCTACTGAGACAGTCCGCCCTTACGCGGGATCCACTGAACAGTATACATGCAACGCGTTGTGAATCGCTTGCATCAATGCAAGTCGTATGCATAAAATATTGCATATAATGCCTATAATGAGCTACGACATGGCCCAGTTCCCCTTCTCCCTGTGTGCTCAGAATTAATTTTCCGACCATGAATTTGCCACAAATTGTAAGCTTAAACTATAAAGATTGTAATATGGTATTCAACTCGTAAAAATTGATGTTTTAAAATGTGTAAAAATAGGAATAAAAACTTGTGAAAAAAATAAGTTTGAAAAGTAATTTCTTTCGTTAAAAAACACTTTTCATTCTCCGTGTATCCAAAATATTAATTACTTACTACTGTTTATAGATATTGCTCTAGCAGAATATCATACTTTCTGTAAAGGTTGTTTTTTCATCCGGTCAGGAACTAGCAAAATACTAGGCGATGCATACAAGACTTCGGCAAATAATTGACATGGTCGATTTGCGATCATTTCGAACCGGGGGATACCACGCCATCTCTTGCTCTGGGTCGATCTCTATGTACTGCGCGATTATCACGTACAGCGTGCTCTGCATGCAGTTGGCCATGAACGAACACGCACCTGATTTTACTTTCGGGTGCGTAACCCCCGGAATAAACGGCTTTATATTGCCCCACATACGTATTATTGTGTATGTTGTTATCATCGAACATGACTTGAACAAGAAAAAAGTGAAAATACAAATAATGTCTTCACTGGGATTGCAATAGTAACGTTCAATGCATTACAAAGGCTTCTCACGCATGTGAGCAATTAATAATATGTATTATACTTATACTCATAATTTCTAGGTATAGTAGGCCTACTACATACTGCTGAGCATATGTTAATTCAGTTACAGAGTGGAATTTATATTTCAGTTACCTAAAAAAATGTACAAAATCATTAGAAGGTGCTATATGGTTGTAAGTGAGGTATCATTTGAAAGAGTAAGACATGTGCTAAATTATGAACTATATGTTGTGGCTATGTAATGTAATTTGCCACCCTATTACGTAACATCTTGTTTCAAAGAAATACATAAGACTTAGTTTTGTAATAGTGAACTTTCTTACAAAACCATTCCAGAAGTTTGTTCTTTCCATTTTTTTTTTTCTTCAGGATCAGAGGGGTAGATATTCATAATCATTTGGTGTAAATTTCAATTGTTAAAGGGGTAGTTTAGTTTTGGTAAGGCTGAAATTTAATACCCCAAACCGGGACAGTAACATTATAAACTAATAGTTATTACTCCACCATGCTCGAAAGGTATACAAAATTACAAACGACTATGTAAAATGCCCGTTATCATTCAAAAAGAGCCATTAAAACACAAGAGGGCGCTCTCTAAAAAGGCATTGGTTTAAACCATTTTTCATACAAAATTATGCATTTGATCTTTTATTGAAATAATGATTAGGTAGATAGATCATGAACAACTATTTAAAAAACGCTTTTGAAAAATTTTGAAAAAGTGTAAGCATTTTTTGAATTTTTTGAAAAAATCATCTAATTATTTGGGCCCCAAATAATTATAAGATCAGATATATTTATTGATATTTCAGCCGTTTCTGGACCGATTCTGCCATTAAAATTACATGTTCTCTCAAATTCGACACTCAGTTTTTCATTACCTCACAAAAAAATTGTGATGTGCAGCGCCCTCTCTACCAAAACTAAACTACCCCTTTAAAGCTCATTATTTGTTTTATATAATTTATATCATATATTTTTGAACCGGGGTTCAAATGACTCTGTTGTATGTCAGTGAAATTGGTTACTTGGAACTATAATCTCTAATTTTATTTTTGCCATACAGTTAATTGTCATAACCATCATCAACAACATCATTATCATTATCATCAACATCGTTACTGGCATCGTCATCATCACGATCAACATTGTCAACATCTTCATCATTATCAAGTATCAGCATGCATCATCATCGTGCATCATCAACATCACCATCATTATCACCATCAACATCATCATCATCATCACCACCGTCATCGTAACGATAATCACGTCATCATCGACAGCATCATCGTCACGATCGACGCCATCGTCATGATTACCAACATCATCGTCACAATCATCATGTCATCATCATTATCATCATCACCACCGCGTCATCGTAACGATAATCACGTCATTATCCTCACGATCATCGACATCATCATCGACGTCATCGTCACAATCATCATGTCATCATCCATCGTCCTCCCCACCATCAATGATTCATCACTCATCAGTCATAGTGATCACTTCAAAATAACAATAAATCCTATTACCAGTATTCACAAAAAGAAATCAAAGGTTGTGAATGATCATCTTCATTTTCATAGATTGAACTCTAAATTGAGCTACAGAGTTGTGCCATTGTTCTACTAGTCAGAACTTCAACAAAAAAAGAACACACCTTTTTCATATAGATTTACGTGTGAGGAAAACATCTCCTAGCTCGTCAAGAAGTTTGGCCATGAACTAGGTTTTTTCCTATGACATCTATAAAAATGTTCTTGTGTCTGAATATGTAATTCCCCACGCGTTTTAAAGGAATAGTTGTATACATGCATCAGTAAAAATCCACCATTGCATTTATACAAATTTATCAAGAAGTGAAATGATTGGAACTGGGTCTTTGAAAGAAAACAAGTTATATTTGATACGTTTTCTAAATTTTCCATTTGTTTTTAATGCTGTTACTCATAATGTGGGTTTACATGAGACTTTACTTAAACAGTATTGGTGACGAGCCTGACAAACATAATTCTGATCATTGGGTGTGAATAAAATATTGATTTGTTGTAGCTTTGTATCCCCTTCCAGTGGAATATTCAACGATGAATATTTTTGTCACTTACCTAAACTACAGATTGTGCAGAACTACAAACAGAACAATGTGTTAAAAATGCATTTATTTAAAACTTAAAAATAAAAGATGTTTCCTGCACAGAAAATGGATTTTGGTATAGAAATACACTGCAAAGAAAATATTATTAAATTCATTTAAGTTCAATTTGTTTCAACCTCAGCCTCTTTGGTGCACAATAAATAGGTGGCTAAGAAACAGATTGGCATATCTTGTTGATGCATCTTTCTCAGGTGTAATTGAGTCTCTCAATTCTTTATGGAATTTCAATCTACAAGTATGAACAATTTACAACTTCAACTAACCTTAAATTAGTGACTGACGAGCTTTCGTTCCCTAATTTAAGGTTAGTTGAAGCTGTAAATTTTTCATCTGAATCTCTGTAACCGATGAAAGTTTTTTGTATTAATCTACAATCAGTCTGTTTCTGTAATTCCTGGGTATCCGTTCTTGATAATATTAAACGTGCACCTGTAAAGTGTCAGATATTGCCCTGGTGTGGTGTGGTTGTGGTGTGCAATGGTTGGGTGCATAGGGTGCCTGTGGTGGATGGATATTGGTAAACGTGGGTACTCTAGCAGTGGACGATTACTGGCACGAGTTCGATGTTGTGGATGATGCAGGTTGGCAGCATCAGGTGACTTTGGAGGGTGCAGGTTGGCTGTATCAGGTGGCCATGTTGAATGATGGTCAAGGTGTACAAACTTCACTCTTGGGACCTGATAGTATGAAAAATAAATTTAAAAAATATTGTCAAGATTGTCTTCTTTTGCAGTTTAACCACATATTTGTATAACAATGTTTATGCATACCTTCTAATTAGAATAGATAAATGATAAATATCAAAGATATTTCAAATTAAAATGCAATAAAATCATGTTTCATGTACTGAAAACAAATTTGAGAAGAGGCATGGCTGCAAGAAAATATTGGATCATTATTTTTTTTCACTGTGGACATCAATCAAGATTTATGTGACCCCAAGACTATTACAACATAATCATGAGAATTAGAAACAAAATGTACCTGCTTGGGCAACTAGTGATTGCCATAAACCTGTGATGGGCAATGGTTAGGTGCATCAGGTGGATGGTTATTTGCAAGTTGGAGTTGCGCTGGACGATCGCTGGCAAGAGTTGGATGTCGTGGTGGATGATGCAGGAGGTTGGCAGCATCAGGTGCTTGATGGGTGCAGGTCAGGCACATGGCGATTTGTTCCTTAGGATCAGCTAGCCACTTAGGGAATGTCAAACCAAAGCGATGTACATGTGTACATACATGTACCTCTGCAGACTTCTTTGCCCTTGGCCTTGATGCGCTGCGTATTCCCTTTCTGATATATGTATGCAAGTCATTCTTTCTATCCTTTACCAATAAGTTTATTTTTTTCCGTTGTAAACAGTTTTTTTGGTACAGTTTCTTTGGCACTTTTCTTGTTACCGCCGGTGCAGATAAAATATTATGTGAAGTACGTTTTATCAGGAAGAGTTCCAAATTGTATGCAAGAAAACAATTTCCTTTGGCTGTTGAATGAATCCCATCCAGCGAATAATAATACTAGTCCGAAGAAAAACTGCATATTGAAGAGTTCGCGAAAATGAAGCTGGTCTCTTTCCCAAATTCCAAATTATTTGTTCCTAGTAATGTGCAATACAGACACAGTCAGTTACTAGTTATTATAAGTATTGTCCACCATCTCTCATTCTCTGTCCATCATTTAACATTCATAAAAAAAAGGTGTGTACCGTAGCGCCAGGAAAAAATTCACATTGACTTCAGAAGACAAGTTCTGGTTCAAATTCTGAATAACATTGTCTGTCCTCCAAATCACGTACAGTAGAATCCCCAAAGGCAAAGATAAACTCTTCGGAAGATGAAAGTTGAAACAGATGACAGATGGCCATCAGGCCAGGTTCCAATCCAAGGAATCCCTGTTTAGATAAGAAAGGAAAAAAAGGTTACTATACTATTACTAAAATACTATTCTACTAACTAAAAATAGAATAAATAAATATTAAAAATGAAAATAAACTCACGATTTTATCTGTTCCAACAAGAATCGAGGAATACAAATTAGGTTCAGATCTACAACTTACCCTCATCTAAATGCTGAACAGTCGTTGATGATTAGTAATTGCAAATAGAACTACAAATACAAATTACAATGCATTCCGCTTCCACTCCCACACGAATTTGAGCATATGGGACTGAGCAAGAAAACAACCGTCGCTGGCGACCTCTCGGGCTACGGAAGAATTCCCGGCTTTACCACGGTAACCATGGTTATTTCCCGCGGTTTCGAGTCAAGTTCCTCACAACTTCCGGTAAAACATCGCTAGTTAGTGAGATTTTAGCCGATTTCAGTTGCCTTTTATTCACCGAAATCACACATGTATCCCACCATTTTTCACATTATACGGTCAACCAGATAATCAACGACTCATATCTTGCAAAATCTAGCTGAAACATTGTTTTATCCAGTCAGGAACTAGCAAAGAAGAAGACTATGTCCAAAACCTCTATCGTAAGAACGAAAAAAAATCACTTTTTATTGATGACAAAAAACATGTCAAAAATTAAACAAAATATGGCAAAATTGGTATCAAACGAAAGCTAATAATGTCAAGATTGACTTACCGAGACATATCGCCATATTGAGTAAACATGTAGCCAAATAGAGAGGGCGACAAACGATGCTGTCAAATCGCTTTGTTGATCGCATCTACCGAGCGAGTTGGAAACTCATGCGCCCTCTATCGGTAGACTTGAATAGAAAACTTCGTTTAGCCTCATTATAACACGCTGTGCCATCCTACTGTGAACGTGTAACTCAATATCCTGCCCCGCACAATAGTCAACTACCCCAATGCTCATATGCTGTAAATCTTCCTCGATCATACAACCCTATCTCAAAATAGCCTCCACCCCAGTGTTATCAGTGAGCACCTGACTGTTTGGGCCTTCAGATCATGACCAAATGCCGTAATTGCCAGTGCAACGGCCTTCAATTCTCTCCAAGTGGAGCTTTACCTTGTTCCTCCTCGGACCAGGAATAACGGAACTCGATCCCTCCGCACTCTGCCGACCAGGCTCCGCACCCGACATGGTTGGCATCCGAAAAGACAAGCACCTGCGGCAAAGAGTATCGAAAAACATGTCTTAGATTCAACCTCTCAACGTTTTCTTTCCAGAAAAACAATTCCTCTATCACTTTGCCCCGGGGAGCCAAACTAAATCTCCTGTCCCAGTGGTCGCTCTCAGCAATAATCATGCTAGAGAACCGAGTTCTCAACTGAACCATGTGTCCCAGGACAGGAGGAGTGATATTACCTTCCCCACAAAGCACTCTAATTTCCTGAGTGTATGAAAGATCTATAATAATACTTTCAACACATGACATTATGTCCTCCACCCTACGCCGTCTTACCCTCAAAGCACCCTCCTTGGCATCCCAGGACAGACCCAACCACTCGATTTCCTGAGTGAGGGACCACACCGAATTCTCCACATTGGGGACCAATTCCGCAAGGAGCAAATCTGATTTTACCGACTTAGTAACCCGGTCACATTCCAAAAAGGAAGGCGCCCGAAACCAACCATCATCTAAGAACACTACCACAAAGGCACCTTGCTCCTCCAATGCTTGACCAACGGCCTCATCGTCTTAATACAAATATATGGGGCCGTCGACAGGCCAAATGGCAACACTCTAAAAGAAAAGTATCTAACATTGCCGTCGAATTCCCAACTAAAGCAAAGGTACTTGCAGTGCCCTTCAAAAATATCTATATAATGATAACCTGACTTAAAGTCAAACGAAACCATATAGTCTCCTTGCTGAAAATATTCCAGCGCTACTTCCCAATCCTCGAAGCATACTTTCTGTTTCCAAACATACTCATTTATATAGCGCAAACCCAAAATCAATCGCTTCTTACCAGAGCTTTAAACTAATACAGAGAGAGGGTTATCATACTCAAGTACACTAAAAAGCTCACTAACTAAAATCTTCTTTATTAAATCTAGCACAGCCTCGGTAACAAAGACTGGATTGTCTCTGGCTGACTTATTGTTCTTAAAAACCGCCGGAGGCGGCGTAAACAAAAAGGGAATTCCATATCCCGAATCGATCACCCCCAATATTTCGTCTGGGACCCCAATCTCGCGCCAAAAGGCAATATTAGCCTTCATCCTGCCACGAACTATGGGTTCTGTTGGGCCTTGCTCGCACTCATAAAAATTAGACAAATCGAACTCGACTTCGTACCGTTCGTCCACACCTCCAGTGGCTCCGTGCGCTCCACTATCCCCGATGTGGTATCCCCCCTCTCCTGAAGGCCCTACGTGAGACCAACTCCTCCTATAATAGAATCAAACGGGGCTTAAAGCCCAAGTCCAGTCTCGGGAAAGTAGCCGAATACATCAATATTAATCAATATTATTAAATATATATTTAAATAGGGCTTGTATATAAAATCCGAACCTCATCATTATCCGCCTGGCATGGCTGGGGGAGATATAGCCCGTATATAGCGAACACCGCGTATACACAGTCCTCGTGGTCGTTATACACGTAGCGTATGTAATCTCACAAATATATAAATTAGTAGTCTCCTGGCCAAATTTAAATAATCCTATATTAGTACAATTAAATTCTTTCACATAATAGCGGAAAACGTAACACTATGCCTCATCACAATAATCTATAGGCCTACACCACGTCTGTCGGTCGCCACCCCCGGAAACGCCATACCAGTTCTGTCATGTGTAAAATACTCTGTAAGTTACACATGACACCGCACACTCCGTGGTGCCTTTGTTCTATACCACTAGCGTCCGGTCGCAACCATTAACACATTATCAACTGAATCAAGGTGAATTCGCCAACACCACTCGGACAATCAATTGCCCCGCCGAGCGAAATTCTATATTCTGATTCTGTATGCTATACACAAACTGTATAGGTGCCCTTACCAAACAGAAGGCCTTCGCTAAGCATTCGCTAAGCATTCCCATAAGTAGTCGCAGATAGGTATTCAATTGCACACAAGCCTTCGATGCACATTATGTAGTCAATTGGTCTTTTAAGCCTTCGAAGGCTTATAAGCAGTCGAAGGCAGTCCGTAAGGCTGTGGCGCGAGGCATTTGAAGGCTTATAAGCCTTCATTCGGACAAGTTAATATGCAAATTAGGTACGGACTGCTTCAGTATAAGCATTCGACTGCTTAATCCGAAGCTCTAATAAGCCTTCGACTACTTAGCCTGAAGCTCTAATTAGGCCTTCCCGACTGCTTACGTGAAGCTCTAATTAAGCATTCGACTGCTTCCATGAAGCTCTAATATGGCGTTCGACTGCTTAACCTGAAGCTCTAATTAGGCGGTCGACTGCTTAACCTGAAGCTTTAACACTGTATCTTGCTATATAAGCAATCAACAAGTAATTATTGAGGTATGAACTATATGATATCAGGCCAAATTTTCACTTCATGCAGCATTGCGTTTTTATTCAATTAATTAGCAAAATGTTGGAAATTGTATAGCCAGACTCAAATACAAGTTACAAAACATGCATGCATAAATAATCTGTAAATCCACAAGCATACATTGAAAAAAATAAGCCACACAAAACTCAATGAGTGGGAATGTAGTGTTATTTTGAAATATATAGCACTGCCATGTAATGATTGATTCAAGTCAGTTTATTAGTGATTATATGATACACTTTGGCCTAATAGTGTTACAAAGAATTGTTAGTAATTCCTGCATGTAGGAATGATGAAAGTAGACAGTTAATCTTACCTAAAATTTGAAAATTCTACTGGCAGAGTAGCTAAAGTAGACTGCATGCATGCTCCCATTGACTTTCAATTATCGCAGATGCATGATGGGCAGTATTTCCCCAAAAAATTTCAAACTGCCATAAGCCTTCATGTAATTATATAGGCCTTCAATGTTCGACTACTAAGGACCAACTCTTCGACTGCTTAGCATGAAGGCCTTTTTTCTATGACTACCTATTTTAGCAGTCGCAATTTAGGACTGCTTACAAGAAGGTCTTCAATTAGGCCTTCAACGTTCGACTACTAAGGGCCAACTCTTCGACTGCTTAGCATGAAGGCCTTTTTTTCTATGACTACCTATTTAAGCAGTCACAATTCAGGACTGCCTACAAGAAGGTCTTCAAAAAACCATGACTGCTTGGGTTAAGCAGTCTGATGTGGTCGAAGGTTTAGTGACTGCTTGGGGACTGCTTAATAAGCAGTTTTGTTTGGTAAGGGTGGTGGAGCCGGTGGGAGACGCCCAGAACTCCAGGAACCGCTAACAAGAAAAAACAAAATCAAGGATCATAACATCAAAAGAGGGTATAAAATGTTGTTGCACGAACACCAAATATCACATATAACATTGAGTAAAAGTCCACATCAGGACTACCACTGTAATAACATACCCTTGTGCAGGTGCACCTGGGGAAAGCAAGGCACATAACGGCCAAATTAAGCCGAGCAAATCCACATGTCATACACACTTGCACGATCGACATAAATATCATGTTCCCACTATGGTCCTCATAAACCAGAAACATCATCCACACAACCAAAGGCGAAAAAGGCAAGCTCTATCCTACCTTCATCCAAAGTGTTGCTAGAAGCTGGAGCCATCCTTGCCCTTGCCTCCAACGTTGGACTGGCAATTCCTGCGCCAGTGGCTCGGCTTGCCCTAAATCCTCGTCTAATTCCTTACCCTCAATATATCAGAGACGCTCTCTACCGTAAAGTTAACAAAATGCAGATGCTCTCCAGCACCGCCCGCGTCAGTCGCCATGATAGAACAAACGACCAATATACACGGGAAAATCCATCAAACGAAGAACATCTTGCACTATATCAAAACAACGTGCAAATCGAAGTGCAGGTTTAAAAACGGCGCGCGATATTAAACGGCGTCTAGCTCGCTCATCGTAGAATAAGGTCAATGGCGTCTCACGCCCACGTACTCAACGTGTATAACTCACGGGAGCGCTCAAGCATGAGCGCCTCCTCATTTACATACATCCAACCCACTTTAGGGACCAATAGGAAATTATATGATTCACTATATTTTATTTCTCAATAAATGTTGTTAGTTATTTTATTTATAGAAAAAAGTTTAACAATACACATGATATATATTTTAGGAGTAATTAATTTTCAAGTTGAATTAAATAAGTTGAAAGAAGAAAGAAAGAAAGTAAGAAAGAAAGAAATGCAGTAGAAATGCAGCAGACTAAAGCTAGCTCGACCGTTTGTGTGCGCGCAAAATTGTCATGAAACGGTTTTAGACGCAATGCACTGGTGATGGGTGGGGGGGGGGGGGGGGGGGGGGTGCTAGGTTCATTGACAGCATGTTGTCATTGAAATGAACCAACTGCGCATCATTTTTTTTAAATTTTTTTTTAGATGTATTATGCACTATTTCTGGCAATTTTATTGTTTTTGTTTTAAAATAAAGATAATAATAATATAGCTTCCTTTAAAGGGAATGAAAAATGAAAATCGCTTCACTTTCGTATAACTACATCCTATTACAGCCTCTCATAGAGTGCCGATGTGTGACGTCACAGCTATTCATTGCCATGGGTAATGCTTCTAAACAATGTCTGGCAAGCCAGAAATTTCTGACCTAGCGGTTGCTATGAAGGCAATCATCCAGCTCCAACCCACTACCAAAAGCTCAACTCAAACGCCAACTTGTTTAGAACCATTACTATGCACTAACAAAAGAATGTAACGTCACTGCTTCGGTACTCTATTGCCCATGTATATTGCATCACTATAAACGTAAACGCCATAAGCTAGATCACAGTCGACAATGGGCGGGTTTAAGTACATGACGTCACTGTTGTCATTGATGAATATGCATGAAGTGTTAGGAACGATGTCGCGAATATGTGGTTCGAATCGTATTTTTTGGCAGATGATTCATTATATTACACATTTTATGTTAATTGATTATACTGAATATGCATTATATGGAAAAAATAATAACCCGTCTGTAGAGCGTGATTATTTTTTTTCATCGTCGACAGATTTTTAGATATTTAGCAAATTAGGGCCCGCTTTGGCGTGTGTCGGTAACCAAGATTTGTTGTTTTTCTAAAAGGAGTATCCCGTTGGGAAAATCTGTTACCGGTATCGCTTCTCGGCCTTTTGGCTAAGATCATGGAGTGAACAGATTTATTATAGTAAATGGAGTAAACATTTCCACCCTTCGAGGTGCAAACTGTTTACTCCATTTATTATAATAAATCTGTTCTTTTCAGCTTAATATCTGAAACGCGACTCCTCGAGTCGTTATAGGGGCTTGATACGTCCTGGCCACGGGTTGGCCCGGTATTGCACTACCTCCGGGGAAAAAATTTTACTCCAGGGGTGGACATGTGCACCTTTTAGGAACCAAATCTGCTCCTTAATGGGTGCAAGTTTGCACCTCGAAGGGTGGAAATGTTTACTTCAGGGGTGGACATGTGCACTTTAGGCGTGCAAAATATGGGACAAGACCGTGCACCCTATAAGGTAGACATGGACACTCTTGGGGTGTTCATATGCAGCTTTTCAAGGGTGCTCATGTACATCCCTGTTAAGGGGTGCACATGTGCACCTTTAGGCTTCCAAAATATGGGACAAGATCGTGCACCCCTAGGGGTGCACAATTGCACTCCTATGTCTTAGTGTGAACTAATGAGATTAACTGTTCTAGTCTAGTTAGTGGTCAAGGGTATATTCTTCACTCAAATCGATCTGGGTTCGAAAATCTGGCGTGGAAAGGGAGGTCCCAGACGTGCATAACCGCACTTTTCACTGATCGGGTCTCCATCGACGGTGAGATATACATGTAAGTTCTAGAAGAATGAAAGAACTTTGAAAACTGCCATTTTCTGCTGGAGTTTACTGACATTATTAAGAATAGCTACATGTGACGCATGTAACCCCGATCTTTACGTCCTTGTCACATTCAAGTTCCACTCTGAAATACTAGAAGCTGTAGATCACATAATACAGGAAACACATCCTCTTTACGCAAAATGGTGGGTTATTAACCCAGCATTTAATAAATAACTAGCAATTTACCCGTCACCAGATCTTTGAGTGAGATATCATAAATGTTGTATTTTGTAACTTTATATATTTTGTATGTGTCCGAGTGTAAAAAAAACATTTTAAAACATAATGGATTATCTGTTTGTATGGTTATAATAATTAATATGGAAAAAATTATTGTTACGGTAAAACATTGTTAGCTAAATAAGTTATAGGAGTTTATCAGTGTACTATTAACAATTTGGTCAGCATTTCGTCAAGTTCAGCACCAGTCACTAAACATACGTACATATAACAATGGATAGCATGCAGGCAGTGAGCAAGGGGGGGGGGGGGGGGGGGCAGTGTGAGTAAGTGATGGGTTTAGTGGGTACTGGACCTATTTGACAAAGTAACACAAATAGTGTTCATTTTATTTTTAAAAAACACAGTAAACATGGTAAAATAGTAGCTGTAGAAGTATTAGGCTATTATTGTTAGTAGCAGCAGTAGTAATAGTAGTAGTAGTAGTAGTAGTAGTAGTAGAAGTAGTAGTAGCAGTAGTAGTAGTAGTAGTAGTTTTAGGATTCTCAACGAAGTGAGTCTTAGACTCGGCCTCGAAAATTTGGGACTGGACCTGGTCTCAGTCTCGAAGATGTAGAAAATTCGCGGTCGCGGCTGCGAAAATTGAATTGTCTATGACTCATAAAACTCATATGACTCATATGACCCCAAAATGACTGTTTTGGGGGTTTGAACCCCCTCCCCCCTTTTCAAATTTGAACTGGTCTTGAGACCAAATGTTAGTGGTCTGCAATGGACCGTCATTATCGATGGTCTTGGCATCTAAAAGTGCGAAGAACCCTGGTCTCGGCCTCGAAAATGTCGATAATGTTTGGTCTAGGCTGCGAAAAAATGTTACGACCACCCCCCACTTACAGGATTCTCAACCACTGGGTCTTGGTCTTGGCCTCGAAAACTTTGGACCGGACCTGGTCTTGGTCTCGAAAATGTAGATAATTTGCGGTCTCGGATTCAAACATTTTCCACGACTACCCCCCCCCCCCCCCCCCCCCCCACCGCTGACAGAAATTATTCTTAAGAAATAACCCCCCCTTGAAAAAAATCCTGGGTACGCCACTGAGTATTAGTATATATTCCCATCCCCACCCCTCCCCCCCCTTAGGTCAGTCAATCTACACTACGCAAATTCTCAAAAATCCTATTGAATATACATGTACAATGAAAGAGATAATCATTGCCCCTATCCCAGAACCCTGTGATGAATCTCGTCAAATTCATAGGCGAAACAGTATCAAATCGTTCTCGAGTAGATATATTCAGAAAATTAAACCATACAGGTACGAATTGGCATCGAAAAGAAAAACCGCATTCTCTTCATACGTATACAATTATTATACACGAATGTGTGTAGTAGGTTGTGCGTTGACAATGCACAGATGCCGGACTACAATACTCCGCTACTTTGTATACAGGGTGGCCCAAAAAAAAAACGGAACAGGGCACTTCCAAAAATATAGTAACAAATGTATTATGTCCATCGGATAGAGTGTCTTTTCAAATGAACAACGATACAAAGAACAGTCAATTTGGTCGTGTAGTTTTTGTTTTAGGGCGCTCTGAGTGACACCATGTCAGGTTCTTTTTTTTTGTAAATTTGTATTGAGCCAGCGCTTGATGAATCGCACTAACCGCCGTTCATATCGTTGAGCATCGCGCACTATTGTTAGTGTGCACTCAGCCGTGCGCCGAGAGAATGGACATGGTCGCTGAATGGCATTACGGGCAAGGAGTACGATTAAACCGGCATTGACTAGGTCGAAATCGACATAAATCGGCACCTGACATGGTCTCACTCACTGCGTCCTTAAACAAAAACGACCTGACCAAAATTACTGTTCTTGGTATCGTTTTTCATTGGAAAGGACACCCTATCCGATGAACATAAACATTGTGTTATTATATTTTGGGAAGTGCCCCGTTCCGTTTTTTTTTGGGCCACCCTGTATAGTGTATGCAAATTCCCCCCCGACGAATCGTGTCATCGAGTTCAGCAGCAGTTGATCTTGAGTGTGTATTGAACTGAGACGATATGCGCATGCGCATGTGATGTCTGGCTTGTCAAATTGCATGTGCAGCGTGTGCACATCCTCCGTGGTGCAACATTGCCGTACGCAGCTACCGTAATAGCTAGGCAAAACAAATTGTATCAATCCCATTTAATGGACCAGCGAAATTTGTTGATATATCGCGAAATTTAGTTAAAAAGGATCTCGCAACCAATTGCGTACAAACGTCAGATCCATCGTCCAGCTAAAAATATACGCGAAAACTACCGTGATGGACAGCAACACACGGACACCAACCCCGTCCTCTTATTATAATATAGATACACAAATACACACGTGCATACATGCATACATATATTTTTTAATTTTTTTTTATGATTTTTATTTCTCCAAATTAACATAACATTTACAATTGAATAACATTTCAAATAGTAAAAGTTTACATCTCAAGTGTACAAATCAAGTGTAATTCACAAAAATTAAGCACAATGGAGATTTAACAAAAGATTTAAAAAAAAGAAGTAAGACATGCTACTTCTCCCACCCCCCTCCCCCCACCCCCTGCACACTCACCCCCCCCCCCCCCCCCCTCCCCCTGCCCCGGAAATATACTCACATTCAATTTAAACAAAAAACAAAAAAACAAAACAAAATGTTTACAAAATACATATTTAAATCAATACTTTTAAATTCTGCAATGCAAACACTTTATTTTCTTCCTTTTTACATACATCCATCCACATACATACAAACATACATACATATATACACACGCACATGCACACAGACAGACAGACATACATACATATATATACACAAGCACATGCACACAGACAGACGTACATACATACATACATGCAGACAGACATACATACAGACATAAATATGTACACACACAAACGCACACGAATACACAAATGAACACACACACACGAACACACACACGCAGACACACACACACGCACGCACGCACACGCACTCATACACTCACAAACCAATTAACATTTAAACGAAATAGCGCCCTCAAACTTTTTTCCGAGGAAGAGAGTAATTGGATAATCATATTCCCGTGTGAGAACACTGTCTTATAACATTGACTGTATGTCCCCTTTTTAATTTCATTATTCGAACGCACGTAAACGCAATTCACAATATTATGTACGACACGCCCGTACTCATACATACGAATGTTTCAATACAGCACTATCACCATTATAAGTATCCACGTGACTAAACCCGCCCATATGATAAATACCCACTAGTATTGATTCAGAATTTACTATAAGATGTAATTGATATAAAGTAAGGACCTCTCCTCTGAAATGCCGTCGCATGAAACAAAACAACAAGTAAAAGTTTATTTTCGGGAGGACCTTATTCTTAGAGGGACTTAGTAACATTGTCCAAATTCTCAAAATCCAATTGAAATTCTAGTGGTTCCCTCATACCTTGTTGCTGTATTCTTATTAACAAAAAAGCATGGGACAGGTGTCGGTTTTTCAAATTTCCCTTTCGTTAAAAAGGTATTTACGATTGAAGTGTTCAGATGTCAAATTATCCAATGGATCGTCATAACCGTGTACAAAGTGAGTGCAATGAGTAAGTGAATGTCACTTTGCATTTTTGCTCATTACTCGGCCATATAAAGTCCATTTAACTTGAAATGTTCACACAACACCCAGTGGACATATCAGATAACAACAATTTACATTCATCGCATTTTGCACATGTCAACAAAGTTACTAGATCCCTTTAAATCACGGAATTAGAGATGGAATTAACATGATTAAAGAAGGGCGTTCGACCTTTAGGTAGGAGTAATATATGATATCTGAAGACACATCATAATTACATAAGATTCCAATGAATATAGAATTCATCGATGACAACCACATAATGACATTACACACACCCTCACCGATTACATGTAATTAACCCGCTCGACACTGATAATACAGATAATGATCATTAATATACACTTTAATTCATAACTAGTCTACTCGTTTTGCATATACAATAGGTTAATTTTTAGTTATCATCAAATCGTCTTAGTTTATTATCTCTAGGTAATTATATAGTCTTTGGTGGCGGGCAGACATTTACTGCTAAACTGCAGACTCATACTCATGACACTAGTTATAAAATAATCAAACAATATTCGTTATCCAGTCGACCCATCTCAAATCCATTGACTTCAGAGTATCAAGTGTTTTAAAGGGATCTAGTAACTTTGTTGGCATATGCAGAAAGTGATGAATGGTTGGTATAATGATCTGATATGTCCTTTGAGTATTGTGTGAACATTTCACGTTAAATGGATGTTATATTTGTCCGAGTAATGAGGTAAATGCAAAGTTATATTTGCTAACTCATTGCACTTACTTTGTACACAGTTATGACTATCCAGTGGATAGTTAACAAATCGAACACTTCAATCATAAATATCTGTCTAAAGAAAGGGAAATTCGAAAAACCGAAACCCGTTCCATGATTCATGTGGTAATACCAATACTACAAGGTATGAGAGAACCACTCGATTTCTAAGTAAGTTTTGCGGAGACGAAAAATGTTACTAGATCCCTTAGTCGTCTGCTAAAAACAATGAAGCTGTGGTATAGTTGTATCAAAGCATTATACATTTTCAGTAATGAATATGGGAAATCCAGACTTTTATATAATAAAGTAATTGATGCAATAGTGCTATTAGTGCACCTTCCCTGTATTTTGTATAGCTTGGTGAATTTGTTTGTAGAACAAAATTGTTGCCTCCTGTTATTATAAATTTAGTATACATCTATAAGCACGTCATCTTTTAGTTTTAGAGTGAGAAGTTTGTTATTTTAAGTTGTCTAAATTGTATGGTATATATTAGGAGATGTATATAAGTAACTGTATATTCGTGTGAATTTGGAAAGATATTTCACGTCCTGTTTAAAATTTATAATAATGGCTCATGCATGAAATAGGTAATTGACAATTGATGTAACTGCCATCAAGCGTAAGGGCATCAAGCGTGGGGATGCTACCATAGAAGTATGACTCCAACACTGCCGTTGTAGAACTAGAAGGTAAACTGTATTGCCCGTAGGTACCGTACCCCATACACTTTGTACATAAAGCAATGGCGGGCTGACGGTCTTGTTTACGAGCAGTATTGAACGGAGGAAGTTCGTCACAAAACTGCATTGTGGGGAAATAATATGACGAAACAATAAGAATGTGCGTAAGGCGCGCACTTTACCAAGCGCACTCACACTGTACATTTTATATGGCAAAGATGTCATTAGCGCGTACATTTGTGATTTTGCGCGCGATGAATTTGTAAACAATTTTTTCCCTTTGCTGAGACAGTGATCCGTGTATGAAGAGCGACTCTTCTGCAAATATTGAGCAATCATAAACAGTATTTAACACAAAATGTAACTAAACAATGAGTCTTATTAATGGGGTAGAAAAGGGCAACACAAATTGATTACGCTAGATAAAAAGGTGGTGAATATTTCACCGCTCAATGGGATGTATTTTATTATTAAATTCCCGATCAATTTCGAAATACACAGCCTGTCATACTTTTGATGACGTTTTGTGACGTAGCTAAACTGCTTCTAATCGCATACATACCTAACCATCATGGCGGCTGAGTTTACCCCCCCCCCCCCCCCCCCCCTGGATGCTACACAGCGGGTCGCCATTTTGAACTGGGCTAGTTTGCGCGCACCGCATGACACTGAGCTAACGTGCATCACGCACCGTGCGCAACGTGTACTTAATATGGCGCCGCGCATCTGATTTGACGAAGCTGAAGTATTTTTTTCATGTGACGACCCTTTTACTCAAGCTCTCCGGGCTCGCGGATATTCCGTATTTCCATATTTTGATTATGTTTATATAACTGTGAATGTATAATTACATCTAGTTTTACTTACTCTTTGGATTAAAATTTACGCTGTATTATTCTATGATGTGTATGAACATTTATTTTGTTGTGTAGTGTGTGCTTCAAAGTTTTGGAAATTAAATGATTGAGGCAGTGAGAGAAATCGAGCACTGCGTATTTCCATATTTTGATAAATACTGCGATGTTTTAAGTCATAGTTTCATGTATTGTACTTACCTTTTTATTTAATATTATTTTGACTATTCTATGACTTGTATGTACTAGCTTTTTTGTTTTGTATTGTATGTTTCAAAGTTCTGGAAATTACATTATTGAAATTTAAATGGAATGTCTTACGCAACAAAAGAGCTTACCGAGTTTGCTTAGAGCATTGCATACGCTAAGAACTTCTACCTTGATTTCATCGACTAAACGTATTGAAACAGTCATCCTAATTTTGTAATTTACTGCATCTATCCAGCCGTAAAACTTTCTTCATTCTGTTTCTGTCATCGGATGAAAGTATAAGTGTAATCATGCTTGTAAATTTGGCGACCTCACAAAAGGACGACAGTCGAGTCATGCATCAGAAGGCTTTTAAGCATCAAAACAAATCGCCCGTTGAGGAACCTCTTACCGCTTAGCGACCGCTTAACCCCCGCATCCCCATGGAGTACACTCAGTCATTAGTAAGGGTATAGTGTTTGAACGGATTGGTATTGAAAACGGTATTGCACCCCTTGATCGATCATCCATGAGAGGTCATCAGGCATACATATCATACCCCTCTTCATGCCCCAACAGCCTTTGATCATGGGTTAACGGTATCATCCCGTTACAGCCGAGGGGTGGGACAATGGATAAATGAAATAGACAACGGACGCAGGGAGAATGCGATCGATCAAAACGCACGACGATGGACAAGGTAGCTAAAGACGTCGGTATATGCACTTTAAAGAAAGGATATCCTCGCTGTACTATGCCCTTATCGATCGGCCAGTTGTCCAGACTATTATCTGACCAATTGTGGGAGTACATAGCGACCCAATACACAGCTAGTGGTTGACCAAACACCGGACGACTGCCTCTGGAAACCTTGATCATACAATCATCTTCGCAGAATAGAGGACTATTTTTGGGAAAAAAAATTACAGCTTATTTATCATCGTCTTATTATTTTGTTTGTCGCCGTGAAGATCACGTCAGTGCATGAACTCTAATACATATGTTGGAATATGCTTATCAATCTTGAATAATTTGTTTTTAAGTACGTAGGATACCAACGCTATAATTACGCTTATGACAATGTGAATATTATATGTTGTACTGGTTGATTTAACTAAGAGCATGTGATATTCTTTTTCACTGTCATTGAAGATTTACTTGATTACAAGTCATAACTTAGAGTTTGATGAATATAACGGGGATGCCGCTTTGTTGTACTACAAGTATCATCATAATTGTATGAGGTATGTATTTTTCGTAAATAAAGGATGGTGTAGAAAAAATACTGGCCACATTATAAGGGGGAACGTAACATTATATTATAATCATGTTAAGTAATAATAGTAAGCAGATATCTGGAATGGAAGCCGTTGTCGATGGTACAATAATCGCGAGGACGACCTTTAGCCGAGTTCAGAATCTCAGACTACTGGTTATTTATTATACTTTGTTAGGTGGGAATATTTACCTTATGCCCATTATGTTTTTAAAGATGTTTGGAATGGAAGCCGTTGTCTATTGTATGGAATCATGGGGTCCGTTGTTCTTTTAAATGACGACTTTTAATAAATTAGTTCAGAATTAGAGACTTCTGGTTCTGCTTATTCCATGCAGCTATTCACATTCTCACTATCAACACATTGAGGTTATTACCTCCCTCTAACATTTACTGTTAAATTAAACTTCCCATATTACCAATAATAGAAATAACATACTCTATAGCTTTAATGAAATAAATACCTAGTAAATGTACATTTTGTAAGATAAATCGGAGCAGTATCAGGTGCACTTGCAAGAAAAAGAAGCAGCAACCACAGAAGTAGCGGAAATATACTGTATAGTAGAGTGTTCTGCAGTGGTACTGTAGTTCAATATAATCATAAGTTAAAAGTAATCAGTATAGTAATCAGAATCAGTATGTATATAAAACTGTAACAAAACATAATGACTCATAACTCATGACAGGAACGTGATAATAAAATACAACTGAAAGCTTCCCTTGCTAAACCTAATTAATGTTCATGTACAATTGTTTTTATGAAGTTAAATGGATAGTTCCGTTTTGGTATAGAAGGCGCTCCAAGAAATATTGTTTTCGTGACATAATGAAAAACTAAGTGTAGAATTTGAAAGAGTACACAATTGTAATAATAGTATCAACTTAATATGATCAAAATCGGTTCAGAAACAGCTGAATTATCCATAAGTATATCAGATTGGAATAAATGTGAGGGACCAACAGTACTGCTATCCAATAATTAGAAGAAAACACATATTTCAAAATGCTACACATCATTTTAAACTACCAAAATGGTTTTAAAATTGTTTTTGATGATCTCTCTATTAAAAAAATATTGTAAACAAACATCACATTCAAATTTGTTGATACAAAAAGCTTGAGGTGTCTGGAGAGCGACCCCTTGTGTTAACGGCTGCTTTTTGAATGAAATAGCCCTGTAACTTAACCGTGTATATTTTGTACTACCATTCAGGCTTCATTGAATTATAATTGTTAGTTTTTTCAACATAATTTGAAAGTTGTTATTACTTAAATACTGTTTGACCAAAACATTACTGTACTACCACTTTAATGAGTGACCTCCTGAAGAGATATCGTTATTTTATAAATTGTTATGCTAAACTTTCGTTTATTTAAATAATGAACTAACAATATCTCCTTTATCTGTTCCTCAGAAGTATTGACCATTGACTGAAGTTAAACAAGTCTACACAACCGTCTACCCACAATGGGAACTAACGGCTTTACGAGCGACTTCCCCAGCGGCCACGACCGGTACCTGGCGCTGCAGCACGTCAGCCGGAAGATCCTCAACAGAGCGGGTACCCGGAATAGCATGGAGGACCGGGAGCTGGAGAGACGCACCAGGCAACTGGCCTTCAAGGAGAGCCTCAAACAGGCGCAGTACGAGTCCACCGAGAAGCAACTCAAGAGCAACCTCAAAGACCACTTCCTCTATAGCACGGCGCTCAGGGACTCGGTCCGGAAGAAGAATAGAGGGCGCCGTCAGCCGTTCCTGCCGAGCATCCCTCCAACGGCGGAGATGAAACCTTTCGGGCGGTACAGCGGGCGCACTCACTCCAGACTTGCGTCCGCCATGGATCGAATCGACTACAAGATGGCGCACAGAGAGGAAGGGAAGACTTCGAAACTGGCTGTTGAGTGCAAGAAGGAGAGCGGAGTGATGATCAACAGGACTCTGGAGACGGAAAGGATCCTGGAGGCCAAGGAACTACCTTTATCCGAGAGACTGACCTTCGAGAGCGTGACGCGGTTCAGGGAACTTATCGGGAAAGCCAAGGCACAGGCCGTCATAGACCGCCTACGGAAGCGGATCGCGGAGAGGAAGGAGAAGGAGAAAGGAATGAAAGTGCTGAAACGGTCTAAAGGAATATTTCAGACACAATAATGACGAAAACAAACACTGAAGATGAATTTATAATGGCATGGCCAAACATTATTTTAGTTAATGGTCGTCCTAGACCGCCTACGAAGGCGGATCGCGGAGAGGAAGAAGGGAATGAAAGTTCTGAAACGGTCTAAAGGAATATTCCAGACACAATCATGACGAGAATTAGAAGTGAACAAGGTGCAGGTGAATTTGACGGCATAATCAAAGTAACATTATTTTAGTAAATGGCAGTCTATAGACCGCC
Source organism: Echinarachnius parma (assembly GCA_037951105.1). NCBI lineage: Eukaryota > Metazoa > Echinodermata > Echinoidea > Clypeasteroida > Echinarachniidae > Echinarachnius > Echinarachnius parma. The sequence goes on from JBAMJV010004474.1 coordinate 31,885, forward strand.
TACGAATGCGGATTTCGGGGAGGAATGCAAAGGCGAAAGGAATAGAATGAAAGTGCTGACACGGTCTAAAGGAATATTCCAAACACAAACATGAAGAGAATATAACAGTTAGGATAAAGTTGGCAAGGTCAAATATTTGGTTTAGTTCATGATGCAGTGCCTTAAAATAATCACTCTACGCATACGGATTGTGGAGAAGAAGGCATAGAAGAAGGAAGATATGATCCAATGTCGATCTAATACGTGATATTCCACACGAATATGTGACCTTAAAGGGGCCCTGCAAACCAAATGCATGTTGACTTCTGTTCATCTGTATTAGTGAACACATTCAATATTTGTAAACGGTTTGACCTAAATATGTTTTGTATATTTTTAAACATTTTTTTGTTTCAAGTTGCTAAAGCCCCACCTCCTAAAAAACCCTCCAGAGTAAATTATATTGTTGACCTGTAGTGACATCATATGTCAATCACTGGTCAGCTACCATGAGATTAACAAAAGATGAAAGTACAAAAAGAACATCCACACAAAAGCATGCCCTGCATACCTCCATGCAATAGCTAAAACAGTGTTTTTCTTCTGAAATTGTGTGAGTTGGTATTCTATTCAACCTTGTGATGCTATTGTGATTAGGCACTCAGCTTGGGTGAGGGTAACTTCCTTGTAACTAAGTAGTGAATGGCTGATGATGTCACAACAGGTCAACAATATAATTCTACTCTGGAGAGGTTTTCAGAAGTGGGGGCTTCACAATATGGAGAAAGATAATTACTTTAAATGTTTTAAAATAAACAAAATATGTTTGGGTCAAATGGTTTACAAATAGTTGATGTATACACTAATAGAGATGAACAGAAGATGACATGCGTTTAGTTTGCCTGCCCACTTTAATCCTCAATATTTGAAGAATGATATACCTCTACAACATGTCCCAAAATTAATTACAACGGGACTTTCTGCAACGATAACTTTAACATAGTAGATCAATTAGAATGATAGTTCAGGGTATGAAACTATAACTTATTACTTACATCTTGCAGAAAACCCTATTCGATTTGCTTCAGTGGTCATGGAGAATGAGGATCTTTTGTCAATCATGTCATGTGTCCATTTTCGTTCATAACGCGTGAACACAATGGACAACACGTCTCCTTACATTACAAAACCTGGAGGGAAGGGACATCTGACATGATTGACAAAAGATCCTCATTCTCCATGAACACTGAAGCAAATCGAATAGGGTTTTCTCCAAGATGTAGGTAATAAGTTATAATTTCATACCCTGAAATATCATTCTAATTGATCTACTATCTTTAAAGTAATCGTTGCAGAAAATCCCGTTGTAATTCATTTTGGGACATGTTGTATAGCATACTATAATTGAAGGAACTTCATTGTGATCATTATAAAAGAACATGTATAATGGAACTGATGGTCGGCTGTTTTGATAATGAAAAAGATCTAGTAAATTTGTTGACATGTGCACAAGCTGACAAGGGGTTGATATAATGTGCATTTATGTGATCTGATATTTCCACGGGGTGATGTGTGAACATTGCAATATGCTAAATGAATGTCATATGTCCGAGCAATGAGCGAAAATTCAAAGTGATATTTTCTGTTTCATATCTCTTACCTTCTCTACAGTTGAAAGCCTCCCACGGATACTTTAAGATCCGAACACTCGAAAGAGAACTTCGGAAAACCAAAACCTGTTCCATGCGTCCCATGCGAATACAGCAAGGTATAATTATGAGTACCACTTGAGTTATAAAGTTTTGTGGATTTTGACAATGTTTCTAGATCCCTTCAAAATGCTTGACGTTTTTTCAACTTCATTGTGTCACTGATGTAAAACTTGACAACAGTAAACAAAATATATATAAATTTATATATTAAACAAAGTAAAATGTATGTTATCAGATCAAGATAAAATGAGGAAACTTGCGGCTTGAATTTCGCGTTTCTGCATAACAGGAAGAAGTCAGTATTATGTTTGTATTGGAGCTGAAGTGTTTTTTTTATTATTCGTATACGATTATTTAATAATAACAGCCCCCGTGTTTTAAATGTATGTTGCAAATTATTATTCAATCTTCATTAATACCATTGTATCAGCTAGATATATTTATTTGGGGAAAATTACTCGTTTACAGTTATAATCATGTTATTTGCATATAATGTTAAATGTTGATTCTAGTATGTTACCTTGCAAAACAAAAGCTAAGCTGATTATCTGAAAATGGTATATTAGTACTTTATTATATAAATGTGTATGCATTATACTCATTATTGTCTGTTCTGAAAAGGACTGTATCATTTATAATGTAATGATGTGTTTGTATAGTAACAATTATTGACTGCTGCATCACACTAAGAATATACATAATGATGTCTATTTTGGTTACGTATACACACGATGTAAATCCTCCTCACACAGAGCCGATTCGACCTGATCCGACTGGTTTTCAGTCAGGCTAGAGTCGGTTTCGCTCAGTCGCAGCCGATTCAACATGTTGAATCGGCCTCAAATGATCTTCGACTGGCTCTTGACCGGCAAGACAGGACTCCTCAGGCAACGTTTACTGAGCTGAACCGACTGAAAACCAGTCTGATCGGGTCGAGTCGGCTCTGTGTGCGGAGGGCTTTAGATATTTCATATACATAGGTAATGAACTTTTACATAGTTTAGAACTTACATATAGATCATCTACAATAGTAAAATAAAACGAGACAAGTCTGTGTTTTTTTTTAAGAAAGCCGATTTTAATAAGCAGAAATTCTGAAATAAGACAGTCTGACTCAGTAAATAAACTAAGAAACTTTGTACAAATTTGCTACGCATATCTACGTGGTAGATAGGTATTATATAGCGAAAGTATTGTAACAGCGAACATGGAATTGTATGGCAACAGTGAATTTTGAAAAGAGAAAGTAAGAAAAAAAGTAATAAGATTCATAAACAACGTAATAATGTTACTAACAAGTGTAAGAATTGTGTATTAATTATTTTGATGTTGTTTTCTCGCTAGTCACCCTGTATCGATCACAATGGTAAACATGTCACGGACTCATACGGATGTATTTCTACGAAAATATAACAAAGACAAAGATTCATTATAAATTGAAAACATACAGATAAAATGTCCTTATATTCCTCTTAATAATATGCCAAATATGTCATTGAATTCAGCACATCATTTCTTTATATAATCTATATGTTTTTTTGTTTATATATCATTAAAGTAATTCACATTAACAGTTGTTTCATTATATAGTTTCAGATATAGTATAAAATGAAAACAACTATTACTTTTCGAACAACGTAGGCATTCAGATCTAATGAAACATATTTCAAACCATTTTCATGACACCAAGGGAAATTAAATCCCGCGTAATTAGTTTCATGCTAGGTCTTATTTGACGAATAGGGATAAGAAAGCATACCTAATGTGGTTCCCAAATAGGGTTAACTGAGTTAAAAGAAATTACCTACTAGTTGAACACCAGTTGTAAACAAAAACGACAAGTTGTTGCAGACTTAGCCCTATCATCATACAGACTTAATGGAACTTGAATGAATATGGACCCTGGACTTGTATAAACTTTTCATAAAACGTGTCCATAATTAGTTTCACTCAATGGACGATGTATTAGAAGTATCTCCTATATCTATATATATACTATGTACTAAAGCTTCAACGCGACGTTTAACGGTTCATAACATATCACACAATTATTCTGCCGCTCAGCTTTAGTTCGCGTCACCATGGTGACCAACGTGAAACCCAGATGGCGTGGTAGAACTTTATGATCGGGGACTTTATTGCACTTTACCCCTAACTTGGATATGATACTCATCACAAGTAATTAGCTGTAAAAAGCACAGTGACGACGCCATCTTTTTTCCAGACGGATAGTAACACGAGTAAAAAGGGGGGTGCTCCGAATTCTTAACTAATTACTTAATGACATAACGTGGCGTAAACGAAGGCAACGAAGGCGAACATCATTGAGATGACCTTGGACGGAGTTACGTTGGTTGCACTCGCACCAAGAGCAGTTCCTGAGATGAGAAAAAGGGAAAAGGAAAGAAGAAAAAATATAAGCATGTGATTAATCTGGTGATGATGATGATGATGATGATGATGATGATGATGATGATGACGATGATGACGATGGTGATGATGATGATGATGACGATGATGATGATGATGACGATGATGAAGGTGATGAAGATACTTATGAGGTGGTGGTGATGTCGATCAGGTCTACATCATTGATCTTCCACATCGAATTTTCTCTATATTTAAAAAAAATAATTTTCCAGTATAAAATCGCAATTTTGTCATAAACTTTCAAATACATATAATGACAAGGAAAGCATAATTACAAATATATATTATGAAGATTCAAACATATTTATTTTCATCGTAATTTCAATCGCACCGCATTCGTCCGTAAAAGCCAGTGATAACACAGTTATGTAACAGGAAAAGAACAACTTGGACGAAGTTTGGATTGTGAAACTGATTATATAGGACAGGTCAAATCCTCAGTTAAAAATGATTAGACAAAATTAAATTGATTCTAACAAGTTCCATCTTTGCGGTTTATCTACAATACCCCGACCCCGATTCAAAAGCTAGTGTCTGTTTTAAAAGTTCGATCGCCCACATTTTCCGGTCTTTTCATTGAGGTATTACAGATGAGCCAAGGCTGACTCCCTTTCCCTGATAGAAGGTTATTAATACCTTAACATACAATCAAGTAACCATAGCAACTTACGCTGTTCCCTGAGGAGCTGATGTCTGGGGATCTCGTAGATCTGGTACATGGTGATGGTGCCACTCACTCGACTCGTCACCATCACGTGCGGCTGTTGGCCTCTCGTCATCTGGGGTGGGATGTACCTGTGGGTGAAAGATGGTGATATCGTCATGACTTGATTTGATTTGACTTAATAGTTATAGATTAATTATTTGTTTTATTCTCCTTTCTTGAGTATGATTTTGGCTGTTTTGATTAGACCCGGCTCATAACTGTACCACCACCATACTCGTCTCCGTCACAATAACGCGGGGCTGCTGGCATCTCGTCACCTGTGGCTGATGTATCTGTGGAGAAAAGGGTGATGGTATTGTCATTATAAATGTTGTCATTCAATTAAACTTAATATTGATGAATTAATTATTTATTGATTCGTCTTTCCTTGGATGTGATTGGGGTTGGGTTGATTGGATATATACACTGGGAACCAAATATTTTACTAGCTTTGCCTCTTTTTGGGTCCCCCATGTTTCCCGTTATGTTATAAACAAATTATTGAATGATTATGTAACATTTATTATATTTCCCGTTATGTTACAAACAAATTATTGATTGATTATGTAATATTGATTGTATTTTAGTCTTTTGTGTATTTTATATTGTATTTCGTTTATGAATATATTGTTTGTTTGTATATTTACTTGTTCAAACAAATTATAATGTGGGAAATATGGAAATTCAAATTCGAATTCAGATAACTGTGATGGTAGCGCCACGCGACTCGTCACCATTACGAGGGGCTGCTGGCCTCTTTTCATCTGGGGCCGGGATGTACCTGCGGGGAAAAGATGGCGGGTTTGTCACGTTTTGATTAGCTTGGTTATAATGGACAATAAACAGGCCCGTATCCAGGATTTTACAAGGGCGTGGGGGTGCGTAATGTACCCCAAAAAAATGGACCGAGACCTAGACCACTGGTTGAAGTAGTGTAACCGAATGGGGGGGGGGGGGGGGGGGGGGGGGGGTTCTGCAAATCAATACTGTAGAGGGCGTTGTAGTTCATGCGAGGCTTGGCGGCGCATGACAACCTTTGATAGCCTTGACAAACCCTTGAATGCTTGATAGCCTAGCCCCTAAACACACCAGTAATGAACGTACAGTGGATAAGAAATGCGACTTACACGATGGAGTCAGGGTCCAGATCGCCGATTCCCCTGGCGCTGCCGCCTTGCTGCAGGTTCTGTACATCGTTCCTGTAGAGGGCGTTGTAGTTCATGCGCGGCTTGGCGCCCACCTCTCCATCGCGATACACGGACTCGAAGTGTGGTTCGGTATAGTTGCCGTAGAGGGAGACGGTGAAGAGACCGAGGGCGTGTGCGCCATTGATTCCGACTAGGATCACTTTGTGGGTGTTGTTGTACTGTCCGGTAGCGAGAGACTGGCACTCGGCTCCCTGGAGAAAAAAGAAAATATATCAAGGTATATACCATTAATTTGTTTCTATTAAACACACCTTTAAGTAAAATGACGAAGTTTATTATTTATAGTAACTGTTATATCAATAATTCGAGATAATTCGTGGATGGACTTCTCACGACAGACCTTTAAGCACTGCACAGTAATCATTTGAAACATAAAGATATATTTGTGCTTTTAAAACCGATTTGATTTTAACAATTTGTTGGCATGCTGACATTAAGTCTATGATATATTTTAATATTGGCTTCGAGGGGAACATCATCATTTGAATAACGGACAGAAAACTAGTCACGTCTTAGGTCAAATGCTGCAAACATTTCCTTTTCCAATAAAAGAGAATATGGCAAGGTATAAATCAAATTGTTTAAACCAAATTTAAGTTTACAGAAAATACCCCTAAGTGTATGAGCAAAACAAAATCAATATTGATATAGCTTACCGTGATCGGAGACCACCAATCCCATCGTCGGTTGATGAGCGTCTGCGGAGTGGTGACGCCCTCGACGAATTCCGGGTCGCCGAATGGCGGATGGTTGTGGGCGTTGGGGTAGAGATCGGTGATGCCCTTGGCGATCTGGTCACCGCTGTCCCACACCAGCTCCAACCCCCACTGGGTGATGCGGAACATGGATATGCCGCGCCCGCCGAAGAACACGGGTCGGTCTATCATCTCGCTGCCCGGCTCCTGAAGGCCGTCCACGGTGCTGACGCGAAGCTGACCTGACAATTGTAGGCAACATTCAAATGACTTTATAAATATTTATATGCGTGGTGATTTAGAACTTGTCCAGAAATCGTAGCTACGCCAGTTTGTGTGCACTGCACAAAGCGTCTCAAGATGGCACTGCGCGTCAAATTTACAAATCCGAAGATTCTTAGTAACGCTTATGGTCAGACATCAAAGGACATATATAACGATTACAGTGTGTGAACAGCATCGTGAACAGATTGAGAGTGTCGAAACGAAATCGACCTTTCATTTCATTTATTATTTTGTTTACCCGGCGAAATCAAATTTTCTTTGCTAATGTTCACTAGAAGATACTCACCAAGTTGTCTTGGGTTGCTCATAGCTCTCCTCACCTGGGCAGGGACGTTCTGTGATAGCAGATAGTCTGAGGAAGAGCATATGGAAGACATAGTATAGTAAAATATCTAACGTTGAGACATACACTAGATTGATCGAAATATTTAACAAATTACACATTATTCACTTTCTTGAAGATTTGGAATGTTGTTAGTATAGGATGTAGAAAGTGTACTAAGTCTGCATTTGTTGTAAAAAAAACACGACACTTCTTTCACATAGTCATGTTTGTGTTAAACTGTATTTCGAATAATCCATACAAAATTCATAAACAAAAATGTTGAATCGGACCCATAAAAAAAAGAAGATACATGGATGTGATATTTGAAACTTCAATCATATACCAATATCGTTGTATGATTCTTCTAAATTATGTATGATTATTTCATAAAGGGAAAACGATGTTAAAGGGGTAGTTCAGTTTTGGTATAGAGGGCGCTGCACGAAATAACTTTTTCGAGAGATAATGCAAAACCGAGTGTTAAATTTGAAAGAGCATACAATTTTAATGGCAGAATAAACTTTGTTTGATCAAAATCGGTTCAGAAACGGCTGAAATATCAATAAATATATCCGATCGGAATAAATCTGGGCCCCAGATTTATTCGATGATTTAATGCTTTGTTTAATGCTTAAACTTTTTCAAAAATTGTCAAAAGAGGTTTTTAAATAGTTGTTGATGATCTTTCTATTTAATCATTATTGCAACAAAACATCACATGCATAGTTTGTAAGAAAAATTGGTGAAACCAATGCCTTTTTAGAGAGCGCCCTCTAAAGCTCAGCCTTACCAAAACTGTACTACCCCTTTAACTTTATGATAAAAGTGCAAATTTATTTGTCACATACAGCCCATTGATTTCACTTAGCTTTCAATCGAAAAGCGTTCCGGAAATCTTTTCACTTCAATCATATCTCCATAACTACTGATTCCTCTATTACCATAATGATATAGGCAAAGAAAAGGCACTAAGGAAATGTTAAAGCTCTAATTGATTTGGTTGAATTGACATAGTTCAATTTTTATTGATTTTGGGATCATGGAGATCATGGAGATGGGCTGGGTATGTGGCAATACTTCAGGATAATAGATGGACATAATCGTTTAACGGAATTGCAACCAAGGAAGGGAAAGAGAAGAAGAGGAAGGCAAAAGAAAAGATGGAGAGATGAAATAACATCATGCATGGGAACGGCCACGTGGCCCAGGATAGCTAGATATAGAAGAAAATGGAAATGGGATTGTCATGAGGAGGGCTTTGTCCAACGTCTGGATGAATTATGATATATAGATAGATAGATAGATAGATAGATAGATAGATAGATAGATAGATAGATAGATAGATAGATAGATAGATAGATAGATAGATAGATAGATATATAGATATAGGGATAGATAGATAGATAAATAGATAGATAGATAGATAGATAGATAGATATATAGATAGATAGATAGATAGATAGATAGATAGATAGATAGATAGATAGATAGATAGATAGATAGATAGATAGATAGATAGATAGATAGAATGGATCTTTTTTAATGAATGATACATAATAAAGTAACCATGGGAGTACAGTTGAATATCCCTCATTGACCATCTAAGAATTTTCATTTTAAGAAAATAAGGAACTCTTTATACGACGTCGTACCTCCGGCAAGTTCCTGGGCCTCCTCGTACTCGACGTACTCGGTCTCGAGCTCGCAGCTCTCACACACCATCGACACGGGCGCGCCCTCGTTCGCTGTCACCAGGAAAACCTCGCCATTGACATCGAACACCTCCACGGCGTCGGGTTGCAGCAGGCTTTCGATCGGGTACCGGGCGAAGTTGATTCCTCGCTGTTCACGGCGACGTCCTGAATTAATAGAATTAGGATTAGTATAGTATTAACTGATTTCAAACATTGCGAAACTGACCAGAAATATAAAATATAAATGAATAATAAACAAATAAAATAGAGTGTTTCTACTTAAGCATCAGGACGAAAGGCCGCTTGATATTTAAGTTATAGTACAACCAGAACACATTTTCTGGTGACCGACTACATTATGACTTGAATTTGAAGCGACCCATTTTCCTGCATGCCTTTTAGGAGCAGAATTAGCCATGTTAGAGGGACTGATTGGATAAAGAAAATAAACAATTTTAATATCTCCGATGGCATATGACAACCATGAGTGGGCTACTACAGTGAAATTTCACAGGTGTGAAACGGTTTGACCTGTTACTAGCATTTTCATCTGAAAAACAAACAATAACAAAGAAAAGGTTCTCACGATTTCACCGCCCCAAAATGAAATGCTTTGTATGACTTTTCCAGAATATGACATCATTTTGCCCAAATATATCACAATTTGGCCCGAATATAACATGCTCTTGCCTGGAAGTGATATGAATTTGCCCGAATACGATATGATTTCGCCCCGAATATGGCAAGCTTTTTCCGGATTATGAAGAGTTTGCCCGAAAATAACATGCTTTTGCCCGAATATGACATGCTTTTGACCGAATGCTAGGTGCTATTGCCCGAATATGACCGCTTTATGTGGCTGCAGACCCCAGCCCCCACCCCGCCTCCTACGCCTGTGGTCACTGGTAATTTCTGTATTTTTAGCCCGGACTATTAAAGTTGTGTCACTGATGAGATTCCGTGCAAATGGAAATCGTACCTGCTCCGGGTGAAGGGTCCGCCATACTGGCATCGATACCGTAGTTGGTCCAGTTCTTCAGTCCCAAGGGGTGAATGATTGCCGACATGTTCTCGTAGTACACCTCTGCGATGGCGTTATTTTGCTGGTGATAAATGGAATTATACAAAAGTTAAATTATTGTGTTACTTATCCTTACTTATTTGTACTTGTTTTCACAATACACATTTTTAAAAAAAGTGATGCATTTATGGCTGGAAATTGATAACATTTCGCCATAGATGGCACAGAATTTGTGTAACCCTAAAAAGGCAATTACTATTATAAGGCATGGTTTTGTCTGCTAAATGTTTTACAACCTTAGTCTGTAAAATAATATTTTTGCTGGATATGGATAAATAAAGGTCTGTTTGCCAAATGGTTTTCTGCATTGCTGTACTTCAATGACATGCGTACAAAGTGATGAATGGTTGATACAATGTACATTGTTGTCATCTGATATGTCCACTGGGTATTGTGTGAATATTTCATCTAAAATGGACGTTATATGGCCGAGTAATGAGCACAAATGCAAAGTGATTTTCACTAACTCATTGTACATGGTTTGTAGACTATCCATTGGATAGTTCAACATCTTAACGCTTCACTCGTAAATATAATTTTAACGAAAAGGAAATTCGAAAAAGCAAAAACCTGTCACAGGCTTATATTGTTATTATACAACAAGGTATGAGGGAACTGCTAGAACTCCAGTTGGTTTTTGAGGATTAGGACAATGTTACTAGTTCCCTTTAAAGGGGTAGTACAGTTTTGGTAAGCCTGAACTTTAGTAACCAAACCTGGACAGTAACATTATAAACTAATAGTTATAACTCCACTCATGCTCGAAAGGTATACAAAATTACAAACGACTAAGTAAAAAGCCCATTTTCATTCAAAAAGAGCCATTAAAACACAAGAGGGCGCTCTCTAAAAAGGCATTGGTTTTACCCATTTTTCATACAAAATTATGCATGTGATGTTTTATTGAAATCATGATTAAATAGAGAGATCATCAACAACTATTTTAAAAACGCTTTTGGAAATTTTTGAAAAAGTGTATGCATTTGTTAAATTTTTTGAAAAATTCATCTAATTATTTGGGCCCCAAATAATTATAAGATCAGATATATTTATTGATATTTCAGCCGTTTCTGGACCGATTTTGACCAAATAAAGTTTATTCTGCCATTAAAATTGCATGTTCTCTCAAATTCGACACTCAGTTTTTCATTACCTTACAAACAAATTGTGATGTGCAGCGCCCTCTCCACCAAAACTGAACTACCCCTTTAACAACCCGACAACATTAACATTAATGAAAACTATGAATACTATTGTCTGGATCCCTGCTAAATGAAAGCGAACTGTTTCATGGATAGATTACTAGCAATAATAATAATTGAAATTTACTTTGAATGATTTTAGTTAATTGGTCACAAAATATTATTTCAATGTTGAATTTCTATTTGTAAAAATATATATTTTGTACTTCTTTGTTTATGAATATTTGTGTTGTATGTTATGTTGTAGGGCCTCTGCGAAAAACAGTGCTCCGATCACTGACAGAGCTACCCTACTGAAATAAAACGAATAAATAAATAAATAAATATAAAGAATGTATCATGCAATGTGTATGTACCTGTAAACTGACGAAGGCAATTGGGTTGTAAGGGTCGATGGTGACATATTCGGGCGCCACGTTCATAGAGAAAGTGTGTTGACCTCCGTCCATTTGACCTTTGTATGGGTTGCGAATATGTTGTGCTGCCATCATGGGCTCTCTGTAAGAACACAATTAAACACAGGAGTTTAAAGTAACGTCGTCGTCTATTGGGGAATTCTCACATGACCAGATGAAAGCGCCATGTCTTCAGAAGTAGGGATATCGTAGTCCGAAAAATCAGCCAATGTTTCGAGGGTATTTTGACAATTAATGTTTTCATACCCGTTCTAATCGGGATGGGGGTGGATAGTATGACGTCATACTATTAAAGAACCCCATAACGAGGTGGATTTTTCTGTCTAGGGGTATCGTTGCTTCCATGACAATCACGTATCGCTGATCTTTCCCGTCGGCAACGTATTTTAAATGCGGCAGTACCGTACGAAGCACTATTGGGCTGATGAAGATGTACAGATGCAAATAAAAATTTTACAAATGTATGTTGTGTGACATTGTTGCACACTGACAAGCCACCTGTAATGATCTGTTGTACATATGTTCGGTATTGGCTATAATACTCGTTCAAATACCATTTATAATGGTTATTTATAATGGTTCTCTGGATATAGGTTCATCCAATAGTGCATTTTTTGTTTAGTTGTTAATAACTAGACAAACCTATTGAGTTGAATCAGTAAAACATGTCAAACTTTGATATTATTAAGTTGGTTAACAAGAAATCAAACTATAACAGACAGGCTAACAAACAAGTGACCATTACAAACAAACACATCAGCAAACAAACACACAAACAGACAAACAAACAAACAAACGAACAAATTAACAAACTAACAAGCAAGCATAACACACAGACACAAATAAAGTAAACAAACTTACAGCCGAGGATCGTTGAAGAGACGGAAGTCGATGTTCCTGACGTCCGACCCGAACCGTAGGGCTGGACACTGCGACATGGCCGGGTTGACGTAGGTGTGGTTCACCCGGACAACGCTGACAGTTCCTTCGGGGTTGATAAACGTCTCCGTCTGTGGGTTTTCCGCCGCGGGGCCTTCGTTCGCTACGATGATGGTGTCGCACCGGTAGTTGAACTTCAAACTCTTCGGGTTGCTACCGACTGTAAGAAGAAAAAGAAAAGAGTCAGATACATGAACATTGTTTTAATTTCTTAATTGGTGAGTTAAATTTATAATTATGATAACATTATATCTCTGTTTGAAGAGATTTTCTGCTACTGGGCGTTCGTTGAAAACGATGGTGTCGCAACCTAGCAACGATAGGTCTTCATGTTGCTACCGAATGTAAGAAGAAATGTAAGACATTGTTTGGCATTGCTGTTCTCTTAAGTTCCTACTTATGATAATATTATGTCTCTGTTTATTGGTTGTTGCACCACAGTTG
>JBAMJV010004474.1:50000-192198 GCA_037951105.1 Echinarachnius parma
AGTAGTAGTAGTAGTAGTAGTAGTAGTAGTAGTAGTAGTAGTACTAGTAGTAGTACTAGTAATAGCAATAGTAGTAGCAGTAGTAGTAGTAGTAGTAGTAGTAGTAGTAGTAGTAGTAGTAGTAGTAGTAGTAGTAGTAGTAGTAGTAGTAGTAGTAGTAGTAGTAGTAGTAGTAGTAGTAGTAGTAATAACCTAATATTGTTACGGGCCTTCTTTACGTAATACGCTGATCACAACAATTAATAACTGTATAAGGATAAGCAAATTTAAAACACTTATAATGTCGACTTTGATTGTAAAAGGGCATCGTATATACTTAAATAAGAAAAAAATATATACGCGTAATCTATTTTTTATATTGTATAATACTTCAGTTGAACCCATAGAAGTATGACTCCAATTGTGTGGGGGTGGACTGTTGTAATCCGTCTAAGTTGAACACTGCTGATGCGCTTTTTTGGCCGATAGCCTATTGACTACATTGGCAAACGGTCAACCATTTAAAAATAGCCGATTATTTCGAATATTCTCGGAACTGATTTATATGGGATGAGGGAGAAAAGTTCAGTTGGCTATTTTTAATGGAAGGAGATTTAATCGTGGTCAGTTTGTCCAGGTAAATTATCGTTTTGGTTCCAAAATCTCCTAATTTGAAATTTTGTCAAATGACTATGTCTACGTCAGATATCTCAAATCTGGTCAAACCAAATCGTCACACTGAGAACCAAATTGAGAACTTTCTCAATTTTGTCAAAATGCCAGAAGTTATAAAACATGAAATGAATACAAGCAAAGTGTGTAAGTATTAATAATTTCCCAAATGAATAAGTGTTTATTTGATTCTTTAACATTTTAGTATCAAACATGATGTATGAAGATACAACACATCACAATGTTCATTATCGTATAGTACGGAAAACGTATTAGGAGCTATACAAGAAAATTGTTTTAATATCACGTAACGTTCACGTTGAAAAGAAAGTTCATTATTAGTTAAGGAACACCTATCTTATGAAGTTATGACACACTTTTACATGACAATTACACCGGCGACGATGATGATTTTTTAGGCAGAATTTAACAGTAAATGATTTTTTAGCAAGAGTTGACTTTTCGAACCTTATTTGGAGCGTTTCTGGCTCCGATCGCGAGGGTTTTGGTCCCATGTGGGAAGTGGTTTCTGTAGCCCTATTCGATCGCGGCGTGGGGACAGATATTGTTAACTCACAGGCGCGCCGGAAGCAGTTTTGGATTGGGGGGGCAAAACTCAAAGGGGGCTCACGATGTATGTGTTAAGGGGCTCATGCTTAATCACACTCACGGGGTTGCCTCACCCCTCCCATCCAGGGACGGATCTAGCTTTTTGCTAACGGGGGGGGGGGGTTGACCCAATGATGATGCAGAGCATCTTCCACGAGCCGCGAAGCGGCGATTTTTTTTTTGCTATTTTGAACTCCCGTAAGTAATTTTTTTCTTTCTTTTTTTTTCATTTTCGTCCACGAGCCGCGAAGCGGCGATTTTTGTTTGCTATTTTGATCCCCCGGAAGTGATTTTTGTTCACTTTTTTGTTCACTTTCGTCCACGAGCTGCGAACCGCGATTTTTTGGTTGCTATTTTGAACCCCCGTGAGTGATTTTTGTCACATTTTTGTCACTTTCGTCCACGAGCCACGAAACGGCGATTTTTGTTGCTATTTTGAACCCCCGTAAGTTATTTTTTTGTCACTTTTTTCACTGATACATTTTCACTTGGCAGCCCAAAGGGGGTGGGGGGTCAAACCCCTTAACCCCCCCCCCCCCCCCCCCCCCCCCGGTAGATCCGCCACTGCCCCCCCCCCCCCCCCCTCCCACGGTCAAGGGAGCTTTTTGGACTTGAAATTGTGCAATATGGTGCCATAAAAACATGATCCAACAACATAGCTCACAGGCAAAAATGAGCCCCGAGGGAGCAAAGCGACCGAGGGCTGGGGCAGAGCCAGAGGGGGGAGGGGGGGGGGGGGGATGGTTTGGGAGGGGGTATCCCCCTCCCACGGGGAGAATTTTGCTTTATTATACTTGAAATGGTGCAATCTGGTGCATAAAAACATGAACCATATGTCACATTTGTATGATTCAACATCATAGCTAACAGCTAAAAATGAGTCCCGAGGGAGCGAAGCGACCGAGGGCTGGGGCAGAGCCAGAGGGGGAGGGTTTGGGAGGTGGTATCCCCCTCCCAAGGGGAAGATTTTACATTTTAATACTTGGAAATGGTGCATTCTGGTGCATACAAACATAACGAGGGCTGGGGAAGAGCCAGCGGGGGAGGGTTTGGGAGGGGGTATCCCTCTCCCACGGGGAAAATTTTGCATTTTTATACAGACGACCATTTTTATACTTGAAATGGTGCAATCTGGTGCATAAAAACATGAACCATATGCCACATTATGTATGATCCAACTATATAGCTTACAGCTAAAATGAGTCCCGAGGAAGCGAAGCGACCGAGGGTTTGGGCAGAGCCAGATGGGGAGGGTTTGGGAGGGGGTATCCCCCTCCCACGGGGAAGATTTTGCATTTTTTACTTGAAATGGTGCAATCTGGTGCATAAAAACATAAACCATATGCCACATTTGTATGATCCACCATCATAGCTATAACAGGAACTCACCCAGACGATCATACGAAAGTTACATAACAAACTGAGATAATTTGTTTGCGCGCAAAGCGCGCAGCGAAAATTGTAAATGGATGTTTAACTCAGCTTTTAAACGTTATATTTAACAAGTATTGGCCGATACATTTAATCTTTTCTTTTCCCTTTTCTTTCTTTCTTTCTTTTTTTTTTTGAGGGCGGAGGGGGCTTTTTGGGGGGGCAAAAAAGCGTTTTGCCCCCCCACTTTTTGGATTGGGGGGGGGGGGGCGGCCGCCCCCCTGCCCCCCCCCCCCACTTCCGGCGCCTATGTTAACTCATCGTGTACGAGGTGCTGTAGATCCATGCATATCCATTGTATAATGATCATCATGTATAAATATGTATATGTATCGTTTGTCAGTTACTGTTCTGAAGATATTGAAACCGGTTAGAAGTAACTGAATAAAACCTAAATTACCATGGAATAATAGCGGGTGTTTTAGTTTGTTTTGTATACTTTTAATTTAAATATATATTTCATCGACGAAGAATTTGTAAAGTTATATTTATTTATATCGTTTGTATTATATGTATTATATCTCTCAAATCTGCGTCATCGGGTCTGAAAGGGTTAACATATAAGTGGGCAGAGATTAAGATCGGAAACTCTGAATCATACAAATTGCAATTCTTTGCAATCAGATCCATATTACCATATAAAAAGTGTTCCAAATGGTTCAAATAAAAGGCAAAATATTACACAGTGTTAGTAAAAAAAAAAACGGTAATCATTCTGAAAATCGATGGTAATATTCTTAAACGCCAACAAGAGCAGCATCATTTAATAAAGTGAACAAAAAAATAGATCCAAACAGTGAACTTCACTGTTTGGATCTATTTTGTTGGTAAAATATAAAAATTTTCATTGAATGTGAAATAAATAGTAAGGATTATACTATTTATTAAAGTATGCCAGCACGTAAGCCAGTTAGTATTTGTGACAGTACGAAAGATAACAAACCTCGTCCATTATATAAGTACAGTATGAGACTACAATTAGAATATGGATACAAGACATTATAGGACGCATGAATTGCTATGCAAATTTTCAAATTTAGACGACAAAGAAGCTGCATGCGTCTTACGACGCAGTACTTAGCATATTAATTAATGCCTTTGTCTCGATTTCCTGCCTACGGCGAAATGGAATAGTATTCATCGCAACACATGGGGCGATTATAAGTATGCCGCATAATTACTCATGTTAAAAATTTTAATTTATGCGTTGATCATGAAAGTAAAGTCATCGACAAATCTTGGAGGCGTTTTTGTTAGGGATCGTGCGGAAGCGTGCCACTTGGACCAGCCATCGTATATACACCCATGTAAGCTATTTAAGTGCGCGCGTCGTGCGCGTCAACATGGCGCCCCCCTGCAAGATCTTTGAAAAGCGCCCTGTTGCGCGCCGATGCAGTTTCTTTAAAATATTTTAATAGCATTTAAAGACTTGTCCCACTCGTATCGCGTATTAAAAAAAAAAATTATCCGATAACTTCAAAGTAAAGCAGGATTTATCAATTTGTAAATATCACAATGCGCACTAAAATGTATTGTATGCACCGGAAGAGGCGAATGACATTATTTCGTAAAGCTTTTTCTGTATCTCAAGGATGTAGCAAGGTTTTTTGTTTAACTAACTGGCCACCGTCAATGTGTCTGGTAATTGAGTTCTAAGTGATAGCTTCCAAAGGTTAACGTATAAACCGCCGGATGTTACGGACACCTTTATGTACGTATACGGACGAACGTACGGACGGAAATACAATACAATAGCACCATTAGTCTTCGTTTTCCCTTTGACCAAATTGTAACTCTGTTATTTCGAATATAATATATGATATTGCAATGACATACTACTATCATGATAATAAGGAATAGAACATCACTATAATCTCGCTGAAAAGGTCTGATCATAAAGCGGCCTTATTTAAATACCTCATTTGTTGTTGATAAAACACAAAACAAAAACAATAACAGTATGAGGACAATTGTAAGAATAAAAGGAATGCCAAAATAAAACCACGATTACTTTGTGGTATGTCTGTACCACTGACTAATTTGTTATCATCATGGAATTCGGGGAATGGATTTGGCAATCGTACAAAATCGTGAATCGGTCTAGTTGATTATCTTGAGTCTAACCTATGTATTGCTTTCCATGGTCATTAATAATATGTGAAATTCATGTGGGTGGTATACTTGAAAAGGTCTTAACTGAAATTCATTAAAACGTTATAACGTCAGGATTTGAAACAATTAGTTATAGAGTTAAATATGTACCGCAATCGGGTCGATATAAGAGCCGCAATTATGTGGGGGTTAGTTTGGACTTAAAGGGCATCAAGCGTGGGGATGCTACACAGTGGGTCGCCATTTTGAACTGGGCTAGTTTGCGCGCACCGCATGACACTGAGCTAACGTGCATCACGCACCGTGCGCAACGTGTACGCAAGATGGCGCCGCGCATCTGATTTGACGAATCTGAACTACCTTTAAAGTTGTGGATAGCCATTTGTAGCCTAAGAATGATACAATATTCACGAGCAAATATGCGAACATTTGAGACTTTTCATTAATCTTACATCAAGAATATTAAATCCCCTTGATAATGAAAACATATTAATACTAGTTAGTAAACACAATTTAATGTTGTATTAACACAAATAATGTATACAGTTTACATAGCAAATGAGGGCTTTCCATGATTGTAATTATACAATTCAGAATTTAATTTCAACTTAGGATCTTTTTTGAAACACCCCCTGACCCTACATATACAATTCTGAACATTTAATTTTACCTTTATTGTTGTTATATATCGCGTAATTATAATTGTCTCTTTAACTGCATTAATAATAAAATACCGGCCTTGTTTGACGTGTTGCACTTAAAATAAATGTGATTTGATTAGTACGTGATTGGTTAATATAGGATTTCTCGGTCAATTTCATAAGTTGGCCACACGAATTCATTTTGTGTGCATTCAATTTCGCCGATTTTGTCACCGCAGCTGTATTTTGCAGTTCAAATTATTGTTTTAGCATTCGAATTCATATAACGATCATTCGAAAACATTTTGTTTGCATTCGATTTAAAACGTGTTTCTATTTCGTAAAATTGTCATTCAATTTAAAGCGAGTAAATTCGTGATTACGTAATACCGCCTTCCGTGAAATCCATTGGCGAAATTGAATGCAAATAGCGTGTTATTTAAATTGAATGCTAAAAGTGGTAAATCACTTGACCGAAGAGCTCAATCGTATGAAAAAAATGCTATTTTGAACCACAATTGCAAGCCTTTAGCTCAATTTCGCGAAATTGAATGACACGCTTATCAAACGAATGAGAAGCTTACGAAATTGGTCGAGAAAACCTATATTATATCCTTTTCAATGTTTAATATTGAGTACTGCTCTACCAAGCTTCCCTGGCCGTACATAACATATCATGACATCAATGAAACTTTATGAATGATATAATATACAATAAGCAAAGAACATAAAGACATTGGCAATTAAATGAGCAAATTCAACAAATCAATAATGACTTACCCGCTGTATATGCCATCATAGTATAGGGATCATAGGCGCTCTTCTCCGCCGCACCTCTGTTCAGTGCATACAGGGGCTTTGTCCTGCCCTGTTGGGGAACGATGTCGTACGGTAGATGCAACGTCGATATCGGTTTCATCGACAGTACCGACAACGAAACGTTGATACAGGCGGCCAAAACGAGGCCAAGGAGGAACAACTTCATCCCCATATTTCTCCCGAATTTATGTTCACTTGTTTTTAAAAAAGCTTGTTGTTTGGAGAAAATAAATGTCCCTTTCCTTTATTAAAAGAAATGTGTTGCAGGCGGTGTTTCCCAAAGCATCAGCCTAGTACCTCCTTGGTGTAACCGAGTGCCGCGTCTATACGCTCTCCTCTGCAGTGTAAGGGGAAGACTGAGATACTATAGCCGATGTTCTGAATTTAATTTGTCCGTGCAACGAACTACTTGGCCAGTTACCGAAAGAAGATTCGAATTCATAGGCGCCGGAAGTGGGGGGGCAGGGGGGGCGGCCGCCCCCCCCCCCCCCCATCCAAAAAGTGGGGGGGCAAAACGCTTTTTTGCCCCCCCAAAAAGCCCCCTCCGCCCTCAAAAAAAAAAAGAAAGAAAGAAAGAAAAGGGAAAAGAAAAGATTAAATGTATCGGCCAATACTTGTTAAATATAACGTTTAAAAGCTGAGTTAAACATCCATTAACAATTTTCGCTGCGCGCTTTGCGCGCAAACAAATTATCTCAGTTTGTTATGTAACTTTCGTATGATCGTCTGGGTGAGTTCCTGTTATAGCTATGATGGTGGATCATACAAATGTGGCATATGGTTTATGTTTTTATGCACCAGATTGCACCATTTCAAGTATAAAAATGCAAAATCTTCCCCGTGGGAGGGGGATACCCCCTCCCAAACCCTTCCCCTCTGGCTCTGCCCCAGCCCTCGGTCGCTTTGCTCCCTCGGGGCTCATTTTTGCCTGTGAGCTATGTTGTTGGATCATGTTTTTATGGCACCATATTGCACAATTTCAAGTCCAAAAAGCTCCCTTGACCGTGGGAGGGGGGGGGGGGGGGCAGTGGCGGATCTACCGGGGGGGGGGGGGGTTAAGGGGTTTAACCCCCCACCCCCTTTGGGCTGCCAAGTGAAAATGTATCAGTGAAAAAAGTGACAAAAAAATAACTTACGGGGGTTCAAAATAGCAACAAAAATCGCCGCTTCGTGGCTCGTGGACGAAAGTGACAAAAATGTGACAAAAATCACTCACGGGGGTTCAAAATAGCAACAAAAAAATCGCGGTTCGCAGCTCGTGGACGAAAGTGAACAAAAAAGTGAACAAAAATCACTTCCGGGGGATCAAAATAGCAAACAAAAATCGCCGCTTCGCGGCTCGTGGACGAAAATGAAAAAAAAAGAAAGAAAAAAATTACTTACGGGAGTTCAAAATAGCAAAAAAAAATCGCCGCTTCGCGGCTCGTGGAAGATGCTCTGCATCGTCATTGGGTCAACCCCCCCCCCCCCCCCCGTTAGCAAAAAGCTAGATCCGTCCCTGAATGGGAGGGGGGAGGCAACCCCGTGAGTGTGATTAAGCATGAGCCCCTTAACACATAAATCGTGAGCCCCCTTTGAGTTTTGCCCCCCCCCCAATCCAAAACTGCTTCCGGCGCGCCTGTTCGAATTTAACCCCCAAACAACCACAGAACCACTGTTTTGATACCGCTGCGTACCACATGTTCGTGGCGCAATCAACCGCGCACTTTCGCTACCCTCTCTTTTTTTAGGGGTACATCTGTCATCATCGATATGAAACACTAGATTAGGCACTGTCATCTTACATAGAGGTGAATGCTCGCCATATCTCTTAATTGACGTAATAAACGTAATAATTTAGGCTACATGAGTACTACTTTTGGATTTCACTCTCCAGTGTTCATCATTGGAAATAAAGACAAGCAGTTAAATATATTTAATCGACTATAGCTTGCATGGTAGCTTCAACTATTCACAAATTCGTGATTCTTGTTTCAATAGATACGCATCGTTTTTCGTTAACCTATCTATTATGGATGGTGTACATACATTTAATTATATCTTATACTGTATGATTTATAACAGTAATAACAATAATACTATTATTATTATTATAATAATATTATTATTCTAATAATAATATTATTATTAATAATAATAATTAAAATAATACAAATAATAATAGTAATAATAGTAGTAATAATAATAAAAATCATAATAATAATACTACTACTACTACTACTACTACTACTACTAATAATAATAATAATAATGATAATAATAATAATAATAATAATAATAATAATAATAATAATAATAATAATAATAATAATAATAAAAATAATAATAATAATAATAATAATAATAGTAATAATAATAATAATGATAATAATAATAATGATAATAATAATAGTAACAATAACATAATATTTGCAATTCTCTGATTACAAAATTCATTTAAATATAATAAATGTATACCACAGCGCCCTTAAGATGATTGTTAACATGTTCAGTTCTGTCTGTGGTCTGCTTTGAGACATTGATGGCGAATGACCTTATCCAACGATTATTACATCGGTGGGGGTTCAAACACTCGCACGCACAGGAAGCATTTGACAACTTCCCCGATGCCCCCTTGCCCCCACCCCACCCCCATCCAAACATACGCTCACCCTTACACACAGGGCGGAAAAGCAGCTTGGTTTGACTTAAGCGCTTAATTAATTGAGCGGTGAATGAGTAACGGTGATTGGACAATTAACGCTCAAGGCTCCAGAAGTCGTCCAGGTTCAACTTCAGGGTCCGCGACCACCATGTATATGATGTATATAAACCTAGTACATGAAGTTAGTCCCCCTAAACAACCCATCATGATATCATAACGAACAAAATAATGTTCGTCTTGACAAGAATATTTCAACAGTATTTAATATCTAAATAATCTGTAAACTGTCCTAAACTGTGAAAATCAATTTTGATTACAAATATATATGTTATAGGTTTTCTCGGCCAATTTCGTAAACTTTTTATTCGTATTGATAAGAGGTTCATTCAAATTCGCGAAATTAAACTGAAGGCTTACAATTGTCATTCAAAATTGTATTTCCTTCATTCTATTTAGCTCTTCGCTCATGTAATTTAGCACTTATAGCATTCAGTTTAAAAAGCACGCTATTAGCGTTCAATTTCGCCCAACGGAATTTACGGAAGGCGGTATTACGTAATCACTAATTTTCTCGCTTTAAATTGAATGACAATTTTACGAAATAGAAACACGTTTTAAATCGAATGCAAACGAAATGTTTTCGAATGATCGTTATATCAATTAAAATGCTAAAAAACGACTTTGAACTGCAAAATACAGCTGCGGTGACAAAATCGGCGAAATTGAATGCACACAAAATTAATTCGTGTGCCCAACTTACGAAATTGACCGAGAAATCCTATATTAGAAATTACGCTTTGTTATAATTTAGTTCGCTTTTTTCACTGTATGTTTAGTTTGAATGTACAGCGTATACGGTTTAATTTCATAAATGTACGATCTTGTTTACATCACTCATCCTTACAAATACGACACATCGTTGCCATGGCGACCCAGGATGTCCGCCTTGCCGGTGGTTACTCAATGTCCCTAACGGATTTGTTGGTACAAGTGTCCTGTTAACGTTAGGTTATGCATAGGGATGATGTGGATGGGGAACACCTTACTTAATATGACCCTGTTTCATAGTTCCATTAATATACTTTCATCACCCTCTAAAAGCGATCTAGTAACTTTGTTGTCGTATGCAAAAACTGACAATCCATTGGGTGATGTGTGGGCATTTCACGTTGAATGAATGTCATAATAATGGCAGAGTTATGAGCAAAGTGATAACTCATTGTCATAAGTTTGGTTCACAGTTGAAATGATCCCAGAGTTAATTTCAAATTAAATTATGTACATCTATATCTCAATAAAAAAAAACAATGATGTCATATGATTCAAATGTAAAATAACTAGATCCATAGGTGAATAGAGAGTGTACATCATCATTAGCATTTCACATTTACCCTCCTCTATTGCAGAATAATTAAATGTAAGAATATATAATCTATAATATAATTTTTTAAATGTATAAATTAGATGTTTCCATGTTTTGAACGTAATATTATTCATATGTTTATTCATCTATTTTAGGCGTATAAGTATTGCTGATACGTGTTACCGTCAATATAATTTGATTTAATTCCGAATTTGGTTCGGAACGATATTTTTGTCAATATGCTTTTTTAATCAAGTTTCTGTTTTTTTGTAATAATGACTGTTCTGCATGATTACAACACTGGTTGAGAACATAATATGAAGTAATCCAAGTAAGAATAGATCATAACGTAAACAAGACTAAATAACTTTATTTAGTTACGTATTGAAACGAATCGTCAATGAATCTTTGGATAAAAGGGGTTTATATTATACCCATCCATAACATCAAATTTGCATCTTTGATATCTCATCTTTGATATCTTGACATTTCATTATCAAACTGATAGCCCGCCAGAAAAGGAAAATGTCATATTTAATTTCCCTTTAGCATTTATTATTTATGGTCTACGTGCAGTCAAACAAAGGAAGATAACATTTAAGTTATCTTTAAGACTCTTACCGTCCTCGTTTCTTCTATAAGTGTCAATGTCTGAATGTATTGACGCATTTAAGTGATTACATCGAATTTTGTTTTAAACTAGGGTGATAAAATGGCGGTAATGTGTTAAATGACTTTCTTCCTTACGTAGAAAATGATGATACCCTCTAGTTACGGGTCCATCTCGAACAGTTTACATTCTGTGGTATATGATTACCATTTTACAGCAGGAGGTGGAAAATACAATTAGCAAATAATTGTATTAATATCAATATATTAATATGTTTTTCATGTGTATACTGGGCAAAAAGAGATCTCGATCGCAAGTTCCATGTAAATATTAAATTATTGTTTTACCTGAAACATGGAATACCCCCCCCCCCTAAGAAAAAACAACACAAAACAAACACCTGGATATCCTTTTTAGAAATTCGATGTCCACCATAACACAAATACGAGAAGTGATATTCATATTATACGAATCTTACGATTTATTTATTTTGTCTTCATTATTCCATTTCGTATCATCGTTTTTGCTCACTTAACTTTTCAAATCCAATAACACCTTACTGAATTGTTGGCCTCCCTTGTTAGCCTGTTGTGTAGAATTATCTGTACGCAAAGTCCAGCCGACCTAGACCTATGAATAATAATGTATCTTAATTGTTGCTGTTTAAAATTAATCTCGGGTGTCAGGTGTTAAAGATTAATCTTCTACGGAAGGTACGAAAGAACCCTTCCTCATGATATCCCAAACCATAATCTATTGAGGGGTGTAGTTAGGATTATCTAACACCGAGGGGGTCGCGTTGGGGCTGTCGGTAATGAAGAAACACTATTTCATATTTAGTGGGATCAACAAAATCAAACTCCTGCTAAAATGATAATAAATAAACAATAATAAATATTTAACATACACTGCAAAAACGAGGGTGTTAAATTAACACCACTGGCATCTGTATTGGTCTACACCAGGCTGGGGTAGACCAACATAGATACCAGTAGTGTTAATTTAACACCCTCGTTTTTGCAGTGTACCATACTACTTATAGCAGCTAGGGGCAGAATTCACACGGGGGAGTGGGGGCCCCCTTTCCCCCCAGGTTACGCCACCAGATCGGCGTTGACGTCAGTACGGGCCCGATCCTGAGCTATGCAAGCCACAGAGAAAGGAAAAGGTAATTACCTTCTGGATATGACTAACAGAGCCTTGCCTGTGGTTCTTATTTTAAAGTCCAGGGTTCGATTTGGCCTTATAGCCTATTGTCAAGGCATCGCGTCTGTAGGACAGAGACGACTGAAGAGAGAAAACCTGTGGTGTAGTCGCTCTCGTTAATCGCTCCTGCAATAAGGTCTTGTCGAAAGGCTACCTTGGTCCCAAACAACCTCCTTCGATATTCAAACTATCAATGCCTTATTTAGTTAGTCGTCTAATTCAATCTTGAACTGTGTTCAACTGTGTTTATTGTATAGTAGAGCTTTTGTGGGCCAGACAGCACAAACACACATACACACTCACACACACGCATGTATACACACATCACACGCACATACACATAATACACACACACGCAACCACATGAACGAATATACACATCTTTCAAAGCACAGTAACGCATACATACAAATACTTTTGAATATTTAAACGTTTGAATATTCAGCCACATTTCTGAAGCTAATTAAATATTTCAACTAAATTAAACGATATAAATTGTGTATAAAAGTTCACTTCCTGATATTTTATCAGATTAGCTATATATTCGATTTGTTAATTGCGGGTAAATTAATTAACAAATTAATTCCCCATTAAGCGATACATAACCCCCTAAGTCATTAAGTAGCAAAAATAATGATACAAACAATTGACACCAGCTTTATATGTGTACCTGGCGTGTGTTTCACTAAACACTAAAATTCGATTTTAGCATCTTCTTAATCACTAAAAAAAAAAACACGCTAAAATCACTTTTAAGTGTTTAGTGAGACACCCTACTGGTACATCTTGTATCAGCTGAATATTCAACGATAATATCCAGGAGAAATTGATTAATGAGCTAAACGAGACCCGCTTCCTCAATACGTGTTACCTTCACCAGTGCCACCATTAGTGCAAGGATGTAGCGTGTCGTGGGTTGTCGCATGTATTGCACACGTAGTGCTTAGCATGTCACCCAATACGTGATTGCGGTGCAACACAGTATAATTAGGGGATGACGGATCTTTTACCTGTCCTACATCTATTTTATTTATGACAGTTTTACCAACTCCCGCGAATATATTGAGAAGAGTTATGTGATTTCTGTGCAACACATAATAATTAGGGGATGACGGATCTTTTACCTGTCCTACATGACCCACCTACATTTATGTTTGACCTATTTTATTTATGACAGTTTTACTAACACCCACAATAATATTGAGTGATTTCGTTGCAACGCATGATAATTAGTGGATGACATATCTTTTACCTGTTCTACATGACCTAGCTATCCATGTAGGACCTATTTCACTTCTGACAGCTATACCATCTCCCACATTATATTGAGGAGAGTTACATACGTGATTTTGTTTGTGCAATGCATATTAATTACTAGATGATGGATCTTGTACATGTTCTACACGACCCACATTTTTATTTATGTATGACATATTCTACTGACAATCTCCTCTACTCTAATTGTATAAGAGTTAGAAAGTGGCTCTTCTTAGGCAGAGGGTCCAGTTAGGGGTAGCTGAAAAGTAGGTGCTAATTCAACATAATCTCCCGTGGTATTAGTCACGTTTCTCTCGAAGTTAACAGTTTACTTGTCTATCATTACTGTTTGCACAGGTGGGTAGGTCTGAACACTAAAATACCCTCCCTTACTTAGAACTATCATATGAACTTATTTTCTAGAGGGGGTCATGTCAGACTTATCGGTTGAAAGAGGGGACAGCCGATGAAAACATCACCATCTACAGTTTAGAAACATCTAACAAACTCCCTTTCCATTATGAAGTAATAGTTACTAGACTAACCGATGTTGCATGCACGTGACCGGGAGAAGGGATACTGGATCCCCCAAATAAATACCCCCCCCCCCCCCCCCCGTCTCCACATTAATGTCTAGAGGGGGTCATGTTAGTCTTATTGGTTGTGAGAGGAGACAGCCGATGAAAACACCACCATCTACAGTTTAGAACCATCTAACAAACTCCCTTTCCATTATGAAGTAATGGTTACTAGACTAACCGATGCTGCATGCACGTGACCGGGAGAAGGGATATTGGATACCCCAAATACCCCCCCCCCCCCATATTCCTCAGAACCAAACCATCAAACTCATTTTCCCCGTGGGATGTAATGTCAGATACGTGAACCAGAGACAGTTTCCGTTGAGCCATTACCCACAACGGGTGTAATAGTGTCAAGCGTGACAAACGTTCTCAGGGAACCTCATTTTTAAAGGTCAAATCGGTTTGGGGCACCCGTCCCATCATAATACGGGTAAATATTGACTAAATAACTGCTTATGGGAACATAACATGCGGCATATAAACAACATGTATGGTTATTATAATGTCAAGAATGACGTGAGTTGAAGAGAGCTGCCTGATTACCCAAGGGCCCCGTTGCAGAAAGAGATACAATCGATTGTAAGTTATTGATTGTAAGTCAGAAACTTTTCGCGTTTAAACCAATCAGATTTGCGCATGTAGAACACGTGATCTGACTTACAATTAATCGTAACTTACAATCGATGTATCTCTTTCTGCAACGGGGCCATGGTGTTATAAAGCATTGAGGTAAAATGATACAGTATTCTTACATGTGGTTGTCACTGGATGACTAGTAACTAACAAAAAGAGATCTTACGTCATAAAGTGCATTAACACAAAGTTTGTGAGCTATTTGGAAAATGTTGGTAAAGAAGATACTTATAGAGGTGACCACACGATATATATAATTTATGACAGAACAAAAAACTAATGAAATCAAGAAAAATCAACACAAGTCATGTGCATTCAATCTCTTCGGGTAACGTTAATTGACTCGAACACAATTGCGCAATTCAATAATAATAATAATAATATAATAGCGCTTAATAAAATGTTTCTAAGCGCATTTTTATTATAAGCGATATGCTTACAGACGACACAATAAATGAGAAACATAGAGAACAATTAGATCAAACTTTTTCAATTTATTATATATAGATACGATTCATATTGCACTCTTTCCTATAAACAATACATAACATGTGTACTTAGAACACAACTTGATAGACATATCAATAAACCAAGTTTAAATAACTTTCTTTTTACTCGGAATTTCAGAATATGGCGCCCAAACCCTTGCTTACTTGTAAAATTCAAGATTTTTTTTTCGAGCAACTTATAAGACAGAATATCAAAATTAAGTGATATGATTCCTGCAAGAAAAATTGTGAATACAAAAATCAAGGCAGAAAATGAAAAACAAATTTTGACAAAAATATCTTAATTTTACTTGATTTGAAACTTAAAAACAGATACATAATGGCAGTGAAAATCATATCTCAAAATTTTACAGCACACATTTTCTGTCGAAAAAACCCTCTACAATCATTAACGAGGTTACTGTCTATAATGTATTTCTGTTCATAAACGTTTTGACAATTATACAGATTACTATTTAAATATCTACATATCTTACGGAAATGTATCATACTACATTAATATAAGAAATATATATATATTATTTTGTGAGAGTTGTGTAATTGTGATCAGGTCGATACCCATTAGTGGCTTAAGCCATGTAGTCAGGTTCCTTGACAGGCGTATAAATTTGTATTTTATTTTTATACATACGTCTTTAGTGGTAACTATAAATAGGTTTCTTGATAACTTACGACTCATTATTGTCGATTAAATAATAGAATAAGTAAAGGATGAACTTGGTGTATTTTTGCTATAAACAAAAGTGTTAAAGGTTGACTAATAGGCCAAACGGAAGTAGATACATTAGAAAAAAGAAAGGCCACTAGAGAAAAGGTTATATATGATTTCATCTATACATGAATACGGACCATTTATCAAAACAAACATGATAATTGGACAAAGGGGCGTCTCCTCTCAAAGATGAGACAGATCAAAATGGAGGGCGATGACTTTGTTTTATGATCGGTTGATAAACGCGACCAGCATTGCAAACAGCACTGAAAGCGAGACACTTGCCACCGATGACGTCACTATGGTTCCTGCTCCCTCCATGTTGTTTCCTCCTGTGTGGATGAACAATAAATTGAGACCGTTTTAATGCAATGTAATCGAAATTCTTGTTATATATTTGTCTTGAATGTACTTTAAACTAAGTATCAATTCATCGTCAATCGATTGCATATGACGCACCTATATGTTACTGACTTGGCAGCAGGCTCATTAGCAGCGGTTACGTAACCAGTTTTTGTTAGTGTACGGTCAGATGACGTTTCACATGTACCGTCTGGTCAGTGTTCAGTCGAAAAAGATGAAAGTGGTCTAAAAACATCATTTAAATCATCAGTGATAACAGAGAGGAAATATACGACTAGAATTGACAAGAATCATGCACTTATCAGTAACAGTAAGAAAAAGATTGACACTCTGTGATTTTCCCTTCAAATATAAAAGCCCCAAAATTAGATTTGCAATATTATGTTTACTTACCGACAGTCTTGAGTAACATCCAGTAAGGTACATCGATAACTTCATACATGGAGACGGTTCCACTCACACGGCCTGTGACCAGCAGCAGGGGCTTTCGGGTTGGGCTCCTATCTGGTGGGATGAACCTGAGGTTGGAATTGGAATTGAAATTCGAAATTATTTGGTATTGAAATTGAAACTGTATGTAGAAACGGGGATGGAGGTCCTATGGCATGTATGGGGGCGGGAGGGGGGATCTACACAACAATTAAGGACTATATACTTCAATTCAGTGTGGTACTATGCTATCTTTGATTTTAACTGTTCCCTACTAGATTGTGCAGTTTTCATATAGTCCAGGTTCATATATGCAATGGGTCAAAATGATGGGGGAAACTTCGAGGGCAGCCCTTCCATAGCCGTGTTTCATCGAAGCAAGATGCGCAGGGTACCGGAAGTTTACTCTCCGTCATATTGTATCACTTATCCCAAACGGGGTGCTGTGAGAGGACAAACATGTCTTTCTTTCATGTTTTGGGGGTATTAGAGGGGGGGCATTGAAAAAATATAATGTAACCCCCTCCTACCTACAGTACAGTGTGTTCCGTAAGAACAAGGAGGGCAGGAAATTGGCATGTGCACGATGACACACGGGGAAAGGGTTATGTTTGCACCGTTCAGTCTTCACGATGATTCATAGTCAGCTATATTTCCTCTAAAGATTATAAAGCGTGGGAATGCTACATTGCGGGTCGCCATTTGTAACTAGGCTACTACGTACGCACTGCATAACACTGAGCCAGTGTATATATGTGCATTGCGCAATGTGCGCATGACGTTCGAAAGATGGCACCACGCATCTGATCTACAAATCCGAGCTACCTTTAAAGGGATCTAGTAACTTTGTTGACAAGTGCAAAAAGTGATGCGTGGTTACAAAATGTGTATTGGTGTGATATGATATGTCCAGAAAGTAATGTGTGAATATTTCAAGTTAATTGGATGTTATTTGGCCGAGAAACTAGCGAAAATCCAAAGTGATATTCATTTATACACGGCTGAAAAGGTCCCGTAGATAATTTCATATCCGAACACTTCAATCGTGAATATCTTTTGAACGAAATGGAAATTTGAAAAACGGAAACCTGTCCCATGCTCTTGTTGTTAATACGAATAAAACAAGGTATGGTCGAGAGAACCGCAGGAATTCCAATTGGATGTTGAGGAATTGGACAATGTTACTTAGTCCCTTTAAGAGTGTTGTAATTATGGGGCATAACAACTAGATATAAAGTGGTTTGGCTGTGTCTAAACCCATCAACGTTTTACTCGTAACACATAATATTGCATGTTCGTGCCTGGATTCCAAAAATAGACGTGTACATGCAATAACATGGGGGAAGTAGATTTCCATTGTGAATCATTCACTCCTACTCCATTGAAAGTATGTATGTATGTATGTAGGATAATATAAATATAATGCTATACATCGTTGTATGGTATTTATAATAAGGAATCTCGTTGTAAAACAGTAATGCTACAAACAAATTGCGTGATTGTGGAACATTAAGTTAACACTTTCTTTTGAAAAACAATGGTAGGGGATAACTTTCCCAAAGTTCTGCTCATGATCAGTAGCCTAAATGTATTTCAAATTTATAATTTATTAGGTTTTGTTTCATGCACCCTTTCAATCTATCATTATTTCTAGAATGTGATGCATGCTTCCTGATTTGAAAATAATTGTAATCAAAATATCTCTACTTTCATACGTACAGAACATTCAGCCTACAATGTTAAATGTTAGTGTATTAAAATGTTCCTAAAAACAAGTAAATTTGACTAATTACAGAACTGTAGATTACATCGATTATTTGCAAAACTCCGAGACAGTTATACATTCCCTGACAATGAAGTGTTAAATATAATACGTAGTGGCAAATTAAGCGATATGAAAGACTCGCGCTTTCAGTCCGCATAATCACGTTAGTGATACAACAAATGTGAGGGGGCCCTCCCGTGACAGGGGCGATACAATATGATATTTCATTGGTAAAAAACACTCGGGCCATCTGATTTATGAGCTGAATATGACCCAGAGTTGTGTACTAATTTTTCCGAATTGAATGCCGAGCCATCGCCAGAATGGGTGCCGAATTAAAGCTGAGCTATAGGTGCCGAATTGAGTGTCAGGATGAGTGCCGACTAGGGTGCAGAGTCGGGTGTCGAGTCGGGTGTCGAATCGGGAACCAACTTGAGTGCCAGGTTGGGTCCCGAGTTGGGGGCCCGAGTTGAGCGGCGAGTTCGTTTCCGAATTGAGTGTCGAGTTGTGAGTTGAATTAAGTGTCGAGTTGGGTGACGAGTTAAGTACCGAGTTGGGTGACGTGTTGGGGCCGGGTTGATCGGGCAGTGAGTTGAGTCTGGAGCTGAGTGTTCTATTGGGTGCCGAATTGTCAAGTTGGATGCCGAATTGAGTGCCAAGTTGAGAGCCGAGTTGGGAGCCGAGTTGAGTGTCGAGTTGGGTGCCAAATTGCGCGCCAACTTGGGTACTGAGTTAAATGCCTAATTTGTTGCAGTGTCGGGTACCACATCGGGTACCAAATTGAGTACCAGGGTGAGTGCCATGTTGGGAGTCAAATTGGGTCCCGGGATGGAGGACGAATTGAGCGTCGAATTGGGCGGTGAGTTGGACATGATTGAGTGCCGAATTTAGTCCCGAGTTGAATTAGGTGTCGAGTTGGGGCCGGATTGATCGGGCGGTGAGAAGAGTGTCGAGTTCAGGTTCCGAATTGATAGCCTATATACTTGAGTGTCTAGTCGGGTTCCGGAGGGGTCAAAAGGGGTAATATTTTTTTACAGACGGAGCATGATTATTCATAGACCGAAAGACCAGTCTCTACTCCGACGTTTGCTTCACTGAGATTGCGGCTGGCTTCACTGACCGCCTCCATTTCATTATGGGGTAAGAGTATGAAGTCAAATTTACCTTTTAAAAACATATTGAGTTGGTTATTTCTGACTAGATTTTCTCTAATCCCAGCGTTATTTACTCCAATGTGTAGTATGTGATTACATGCCTTGTTCAAGAAAACTTACGTGAGGGATTCGGGTGAGAGATCTCCAGTGGCGCGTCGGTTGTACAGCGAGGTGAATTTCCCGTTGATGAATCCATCACGATAGATCGACTCGTACGCCGGCGTGCTGTTGCCAGGGGCGACCGAGAAAATGGCGAGCGCGGAGACGCCGTCAATGCCGACGAAGATGAGCTTGCGACCCTGGACGTCTCCGATGGCCAGAGATTCGCACTCGGGGCCCTGTGGGAAGATGGATTTGCAACAATGGATAATGTGTTGGTTATTATCAATCTAAAGAACGCACAGTATATATCCTACTATAAACAGATTTCGACTTACACTCATCGAACTATCTTGATATTATGTTATTATATTACAAGCGCTCGCTATCAATGGTAACATAAATTGGTCGTATGCATATGTTTAGTATATGCACACAAAATAAACAATTGCCATCGATATATAGGCATGTGCTACGCTTTTCTGTGGTGATGGGCAACTATTCGTCATTCGAATATGTGGCGTATAACAAAGCAGTCAGGCAGGGGCATTTGTGAGGACTGACAAAAGCATTATCATATTCGTATTAATTCGTAAAGCCTATCGTTATGTGCTATTTTCACGACGACCGTATACCCATTAGGTCCTATCTGATGTTGCTATTTTAAATATCAAATGGTATTTTTTGTTTTGCCTATCGGCTATTCTGCTATACAGGATCAAACGCTTAGATCCTATATCGACTCTCATTTTATCAAACGGGCGTTTATTAGTAAATAAGCATTTGTCAGAAGTATTTTTATCCAAAATATGTAAGTGAAATAATGACGTTTGCAAATAAATAAGTAAAAAACATGTCGTTTGAATGGTACATACCCTTCCGCCTGATCGCATATCCATAGACTGCTTGGGACCAACCCGGGAAGGGTTGCCGAAGGCGGCTTTACCGTTGAAGATCTTCGGGAAGAACTTGGCGATCTCGCGCTCGATGATGTCGCCGCTGTCCCAGGCGAGCGTCATCGAGTTGTTCCTGGGGTCGACCTTGTAGGCCGAGATACCGCGCCCTCCGAACATGTAGAGCGAGTCGTATAGCTCAGGGTCCTGGGGGCTCATACCATCGACCAAGCTGAATCGCGTTAGAGCTTCAGATGGAGAAAGATAAATATTTAGTTTAAGTTATGTCAAAACTTGTTTATAAGAATACATGTCAATTTCTTTAATGTTTAAATTGACTTAACTGTAGAAAAAGTCCGCGGTACATTTCTGGGCCATATGGGACTGATGATGCCCATCTACTTAGCGGGCTACTTAGCTGAATCGAGTTAACCTTACATCAAGATATTTGACCTATCGATATTCCTTAAAGAGACAGGTCCACTTTTACAAAACGTCTGAACAGCTTTCAGTTGACGGATGGGGATCAATGTAACACGCAAAAAAAAATCAGAGCGAACAGCCCTCTAATTTGGATTCTACGAATGAAAAACGAATGCGTCCCTCCATTTAAACTATATATCGGTCAATAAAGGAGTTCAACTGATTTAGCATAATATTACAACAATATAGTACTAATTCTCGTAAAGGTATTGTGAAGCCGACATTTGTTAACGTATGTCACGGAAAAAAATCTCAAAAAGAAAGAATATATAATTACATGTAGTCAGTTTAAGCGATGTTTGGGTATTTTGCTTGGTAAACGCTCACACATTAGTACTTATGCGCGAGTCACGTAGGGGTCATGCATACCGATCTGGCACTCCGTGAAATCTATGTACAAACTTACTCACCGGCCGAAAATACGTATGTACCTAATTAACCGACGTCCCTCAGTTTATTCAGTTTTAGGTCTATAACTCCACGAAAAAGAGATTTCAATCCCTAATTGTTTCAGGCATGCTATTAAATGACATTTCCTTTCATATAAGACAATAACCTCACAACTTTTGAATTTTGGCTTGCAAAAGTGGATCTCTCCCTTTAATGTTTGTATAAAAACAAGCAAAAGAAATGTAGTTAGGATATCAAATAAAAAGATAAGAAAGTTGTCATTCATAAAACTTATAAAGTTGCTGCTAGCGAATAATCTTGCAATCTGGCAATTTGTACAATTATTTTTTTTAATTTTGTTCAAAATAGTAGACGATAGTCCTTTGTCTTTTTCCGATTTTAAAGGAACATTCACTGATATTTCACCCTTTTCTTCTTAATTCGACTTGATTCTGGCCTATTATTCTCCTTAATATATTTATTGACACTCTAAGGGTTAAGGAATTTAACTTACCTAATCGCTCCTCCAACACTAAATCCTCTTGTGTCATTGGTGGTACATTCTGCGTCACCAAATCTGTTGGAAAAGAATAAGGAAATAATTTGTTTATGGTAAACATCTTCAAATCATCGCAACAAAATTATTGGAATCGCGTGTCGTATTAGCAAATCACCTTTGGATCACATTGGATAGAACAGCATATCACACTGCAAAACACGAACATGTGGATAAAAAGTGGATAGGAGGACAAAGTTCGACTATTGTATTTCATTGCATTTAAATTGTATGTTGAGGTTTCTTGTGTTCACAACTTTGATAAGACGTGCATCATTTTGTAAAAAAAAATGCATTAACATTCATCTTGTCAAATTATCACAAAATGTGATTATGTACATATCCGAATATAGGGAAAATCCTGAAAATCATTTACCAACGAACTCTTCTCCCAGTTCTGTCTCTTCAAACTCTCCCGGTCCGTTGGGGCAAGCTTCGGCCGAGCATTCCAGCACCATTGGTACGGCGCCCTCGTTGGCCGTGACGATGTACATGTCTCCCATGGCATCGTAGTACGTCTCGATCGCGTCGGCCATGGGGAAGCTGTTTACGTCGAATTTACTCAGCTTGGGAGCTACAGACAACAAAATGAATGGGCGCCATGTTAAGTTTAGAGGATTTCACTTCATTTGTGTTTGCATGAATAAAAAGGAAGGCGAAGGAAATGCAGTGAAAGATTTGACCTTATTTGTGTTCTTGGTATTCCTTTGTATCATCATTATCATCATCGTTATCTTCTTGTTCTTCTTCTACTTCTTCACCATCATCATCATCACCATCATCATCATCACCATCATCATCATCAGCAGCAGCAGCAGCAGCAACATCATTATTATCATCGTCATCGTCATCATTATTGCATAATCATCATCATCATCACCATCATCAAAATCATCATCATCATCATCATCATCATCATCATCATCATCATCATCATCATCATCATCATCACCATTACCTTGGTCATTGGTAGGATCCAGCCCCAGATTTATCCAGCTCTTGACTCCCATAGGGTAGATATCGATTACAGAGTTGCTGATCAGATCGATAGCTGCGATCGCATTGTTCTCCTATAAATATTGGTGAAAGTAAGAAATCAGCAACAGTTGGGGTTTCTTTTGTATTACATTTTGTATATGAATTAGTTTGGAATTAGAAATATTGTATCTTATTGTAATAATTTGTATTATTTTGTAGGTTTTAACATATTATGTTGCTGAACACTTAGAACAATCTGAGCAATCGCATGGGAAAGTAATAAATCAGCGCCAATTATGGACAAGTATTCAAACTTTATGAACAATAAGCGTCATGTATGACAAAAATGTTTTTATTTTGTAAAAGTATAGTAACAGTTTGCAATTATAATTAATCGAACCAACATACAAAAAGTATTCTTTGATACACAAATCCGATCCGTTTTAGTAATCCATTCCACCACCAACCGTAGGAATATGTGTCTCAACAAATATTTTTCTCAAAACGTAACAATCATAACTACTGGTGAAACTCTTTAATGGGTCTGTATAAACATACTAGTTGTATTGTCATAGGAAATCCTAGACGATAGATGATAGTCTTCTTCTGCGGACCCATGGACACAACATTGAGTATGGTAATACCTTTTTTTCAAATTATAATATATACAAACATTCTGGAAACCTATTTTATTGAACTATTTGTTGGAATACAACTATTCTATTTCGTAAATAAAACAAGGTATTCTACCTGCATGCTGACAAAGGCGGTTTCCTCCCGAGCGTCCAGAGTGATTTGTCTGGGTTCGAGTCCCTGTGAGAAGGAATTTGGACCGGGATCACCCATTTGACCCTTGTAGGGATGGCGGACGTGACGTGAGGTGTAGCGTTGGGCACTGTAGGGGTTAAACGCAAGTGAAATCGCAACAATAGTTAAACTGGAAGGCAGCAAATCGTATTTTGGTCAAGGCAAAGCTGTATTGTATTAAGTATATTTTGTATTAAGTATTAGTGTATTTAGTTTAAAAGTCAAGACCCCAAAGGAAGGTGTTTTCTTTTCAACAAATTTAACGTTTCATATAGTTCTATTTTCTTCTTAGATATTGATATTCTAGTGAATGAACACTTGCTTAGATGCTTGTTTATATGATGTGCCATAATACATGTAGTATTGAATGCCATGGCGTTTACCTTTTAAGATGTGCTTTAAAATGTTTTTCAATAACCATATCGTTTTACAAAAATGGTTTTTACTAAATAAAAACAAAAGTTTCGTCCTCTGATTTTACTCTAAAATGGAAGAAGCGAAAGAATTAAGCGACATGTAATATTTGGCAGCATAAATGGGACGAACATTAAAATAGTCCTAGAAATGTGTCAACTGAAAATTCTTAGAAGATTATTTAAGTATTTTATATTTTATATTTATCTGCCAAATGCCTCTTTGTGTTTCTTTGGAAACTTACACGTTGGGAGGGTTGAACATGGTGAAGTTAATGTGGTTGACGACGTAGCTCATTGTGTTCGTTCCAGAGCAGACTGTACCGGGTAGGGGCGTGGTAGGAGCCATGGGATACTGAGGATTGTTTCCGCCACCTCCGAAGCCACCAGTTCCCCCTTGGCCGCCGCCACCTGCACCGCCACCGCCGAACCCACCGGTTCCCCCCTGGCCGCCACCGCCAAAACCACCGGTTCCCCCCTGGCCGCCGCCGCCAAAACCAGCAGTAACACCAGTACCACCCTGGCCTCCGCCGCCGAATCCACCGGTAGCACCCTGGCCGCCCTGGCCACCGCCTCCAAAACCACCAGTACCACCCTGGCCTCCGCCGCCGAATCCGCCTGTACCACCCTGTCCGCCGCCGGCTCCGAACCCACCGGTACCACCCTGTGCGCCGCCGCCTCCGAACCCACCGGTACCACCCTGTGCGCCGCCGCCTCCGAACCCACCGGTACCACCCTGTGCGCCACCGCCTCCAAACCCACCGGCACCACCCTGTCCGCCGCCGCCTCCGAACCCACCGGTACCACCCTGTCCGCCGCCGCCACCACCCTGTCCGCCGCCGCCTCCGAACCCACCGGTACCACCCGCACCACCGCCGAACCCTAATTTCATAACACAAATAGAAGCATGGATCATATACATCGTTAGAAAGCTTCCATGCGTGATGTATACTTATTAATATATTATTAGACTTCATAGTAAACTCAACTAATGTTTGAAAACACGGCAAGGAAAATCAATAATTATTATTTTGTTATAGTTAAGTATAATGATATCATCTGTTTGCTCGTGTTATTCGTCGCTTATACGACTTCATAAATGATTTCAGAAAGTCAAAAATTTAAATCATATTCTTCGCGTTCACTTTGTTTTTCCACATAGTTTAAACAAAATAAATGTCAAACCTTCTCGTATTATCAGTGGTTGGATTGCATATGTCTGTTTCATTTATACATGTATCCAATGAGCAGTTTGCGTTTTTTTTTAATCGCATTTTTCATATTCTACGAACCTCCAGTTCCACCACCACCACCACCGA
Source organism: Echinarachnius parma (assembly GCA_037951105.1). Classification (NCBI taxonomy): domain Eukaryota; kingdom Metazoa; phylum Echinodermata; class Echinoidea; order Clypeasteroida; family Echinarachniidae; genus Echinarachnius; species Echinarachnius parma. The sequence goes on from JBAMJV010004474.1 coordinate 75,431, forward strand.
ATCCACCTGTTCCTCCTCCTGCTCCTCCTCCTCCAAACCCTCTGGTCGTACCACCTGCACCACCTGCACCACCTGCACCCCCGAATCCTCCTTGGGTTGGCCTAGGGGCTTGGGTAGGCTGGCCCCATGGTCCCTGAGGGGGCACGGGAGGGAAGCGGCCACCACCGCCAGCGCCGGCGCCCCCGGCCCCTCCTCTTCCACCGCCGGGCATCTGGGTGGTTCCGACTTGACCAAATGTGGTGTTGACAATCTGCTGACTCGGCGCGTTGGATACTGAACCTGAATGATAAGCGATGTTTGTTTCTTTGTTAGTCAAGTCTATGTTAGTTAGCCAGATCGGATCAGCGATGTTGTTTGATTAATCTCGTTAAAATATTAGGGGAAATATTTGAGGCGGCAGTCAATAATAAGCGTTTTGGGAAGGGTAATCGAAAATGTACTAGTGAACATTTTCATAATTTATAAGACTTTAATATCTTCATAAGATAAAGTATGCCCATTAGAACTGACTGTGCATATTTTGGATAAACATTGCTGAACAAGATTGTATTGATTGCCACCCGTATTCATGTATAACACTAACAATTTGTTATATTTCGTATCATATCATCATTGCATTGTATTATTTGCCTTTTCCCAAAGTAATTCCAATGAAATTGAAAAAAAAACATGTCTGCATTGTCTGATTGTGGGGTTTGTCCATTGCAATGTTATCGCACCAAACCCCAGGCCTCACCTCGTTTTGTGTATCCCCAATTTAAACCTTTCGTTACATTTATTAATGTGATATTTAGTAGTTATTTGTTTCTTGTCCACAATTTGGATTTTTTGAAAGGTACTCGCTGTTGGCATGGTTGGTGCTCGTTAAACGAACGCACTTTTTTCGGTAAACCCCCACTTGGTCTAAACCCGCTTCGTCTAATATCCACTTCGTCTAATCCTACATAGTCTAAACCCATTTCGTCTACAACCACTTGGTCCAATAGCCGGTTCGTCCAATAACCATTTGTGCTATACCCTTATCGTCTAATATCCACTTGGTCCAAACCCACTTCGTCTAATCACCATTTCATCAAATTCCCGTTTGGTCTAATTGACAGTTGGGCTAATGCCCACATGGTCTAATGCCCACATGGTCTAATGCCCATTTGGTCTAATGACCATTTGGTCTAATGACCATTTGGTCTAATGGAAGTTTGATATGATATAGGTACTAGAGTTACAACGAATGTTTTCTTTCCCACTCGTATACAAATACAAAAGGGGGGGGGGGTAATTGTACATGTCATTCCCCACCTTGTGAGGCGGGATGTATCCCACTCATCCTCCCGTTGCCTGTTTGACGATATACCATTTTATGGAACCTGTTTTTTTTTAAAGGTACCTGATTATAACGCCCACTTGTTTCCTTTTAGGTGGTCAATATGCACCATTTGATGAATAGTGGGAAAATAGATAAAATAGATATTATCTATTAATAATATTATCTATTTTCTCTTCGGTGGTGTATGAAGGTCACCTGATTGTAATGGCCAATTATTTTTCTTTTATACACAGGTTTCGTCTCACTGTGGCTAAATATCCATAGAGCTATAATTACGGGTGCGCTTCGTTATTCCGAAGGTTCGCTATTCCTAAAATGAAATCGGGTTCGTTATTCCGAAGGTTCGGTACTCCTAAAATGAATTAGGGTTTGTTAACCCGAAAATGAAATTGGGGGTGTTTCATGGGCCCCCTCCCAAATCAATTTAAATCATGGCTTTTATCTAATTTGATTGGAAAAGAGAGTAAAACAAGAAAACTCAGATTGCACAGTTTCAATTAAAACAATGCAAAAGCTCCTTAACGGGGGGGGGGGGGGCACCCCCTCCCACACCCCCTTTAGCAAAAAGCTAGATCCGCCCCTGCCCTTAGTTGCTATTTATGATGAAATACATACAATTCAGACAAATAAAATGTTAGAATTAAGATATTTTGGACTGATATCAAGCAGCAAAATCTAACTTTATGACATAATTATAATTATAGAATATCAAATTGATTTTGGTTTAATTTCATGTTTTTTTTACATGAGAAAGATATAAATATATCTCAAATATCTCATTCTTACTGCACTGTTTTACAAAGAAAAATAAAATCACTTTTGAGGAAATTCATTTCAGATTATAACAACATATTACAAATGATTCTTATACAATTTTACTAGAATTTTAAAGCCACTCTTTGCCCCCTCCCCTTCTCCCACACCCCCATGCAGCCACGGCAATTAGAATAAGATTGATCCCCTTTCCCAAGACCACACTGCTCAAAATACATTTTTTAGGCAACATTCAAATTCAAAAAATCAAATTATTTTCTACGTCGTATTTTTTAATAACCCTAATTTCATTTTAGGACTAACGAACCTTCAGAATAACGAACCCGATTTTATTTTTGGATCAACGAACCTTCGGAATAACGAACCTTCCGAATAACGGACTGTAACCATAATTACAACCTTATGGAATCGTTCATACGGTATACAGGCGGTGGCCACCACACAGGTCAGTGTGGGCGATCGTTAGACCAAATGGGAATTAGACTAAATGGTCATTAGACCAAATGGTCATTAGACCAAATGGGAATTAGACTAAATGGTCATTAGACGAAATGGCATTAGACGAACTGGTATTAGACGAAGTGATAATAGACGAAACGAGGAAAAAAAAAAGTAGACGAAGTGACAATTAGCCCATTTGGTGATTAGACGAAACGGCAGTTGCCTAAATGGGCATTAGACCTAGTGATGATTAGACCAAATAGGTTTAGCCGAAGTGAAGTTAGACGAACTGATGATTGGACCAAGTGGTATTAGACCAAGTGAATATAAACCCTTTTTTCGAGGCAGCTATTATATTCGTGCATAGCTTCTCCAACATTTTATTGTATTGCCGTGATTATTTGATAATTCGAAGGATTTGTTTATCATTAATATTGTTGGAGCAATATTTTGTGCTTGTATTATTATCAAGTAAACGTCATATACAGAATCAGGTACGTTTTTCACAAAAATTGCAGGTTTATTTTTCCAGAATTGTTACAGGTATATTAACGATCACCTGCAAGACTGACTGTTGTGAGCGTTCCCACTGGATTTAACCTATATCTGTGTCGAGTGGTACTCTCCCATGGTCGCTAAATTATCCCCTTTCCCCTTTCCCATCACCTTTTCATTCCTGTTATGCGGTCTGCAAACTTGCATAGATATTTACTTTTGTTCCACCCACATTCTCATGATTTTGCGTCATTAATCAATTATTATTTTTACCCTTTTCACAATTTAAAGAGATATGAATGAAAAAGAGCAAAGAAAATGGGATTCCAACGGGATTCGAACCCGACACGGTCGTCCGGATTGCTAGACCGGTGCTCTTACCGAGTGAGTGCGCTATAGAAAACCTAGTACAGTCTAGCACCGGTCTAGCAATCCGGAGGTCTCGGGTTCTAATCCCGTTGGAATCCCATTTTATTTGCTCTTTTTCATTCATATAATATATTTTTGGTCAGTTTCTCTTTTATATGTTTGAATTAATTTGAAGAGATCTAACAATATTACCTGCAAGCCTGACTGTTGTGAGCGTCCCCTCCGGGTTAACCCAAGTCTTTGTCGTGGGGTTCTCTCCCATGGTACCCTCGTTCGCCACGATGATGAGACTGCAGCCCTGAGCGAACTTGAGCGAGATCGGCATGGCACCAACTGAGAAGGATAGCGGGGTAAAGTTTAGTTTTTAAGAATCGAATAAAATAATGTCAAAGTTATATAAAAGTTGCGTTTATGAACTTTACGAAGAGCCTTTCGCGAAATCAAGCTCTAAACAATAACATGACTACGATGGTTATTATTAAAGAAAATGCTCACAAACCTAACAGTTAGGTAACATGTATTGCATTTCTCCGCAGGTTAAAGTTATTCACAAACTTCATAAGATTGTTCTAAAAGTCATATTTGAGAATTCAATAATCATACACCAATGCCATCGTAATAATCTTCTTAATGGATTTGTAACAGTCATTTGCCATGTCAGATATTATGACCTACTGCCAATTGATTTTGACTACAACTGAAAAGCGTTCCGGAACGCCCTCTGTTCAATCATAAATATAAACACAATTAGATGGATACGTGGAGAATCCATTATGTAATTGCTATCTTACCATAAGCTAAACAACAAGGTACTCAAGAATTGTGATAGCTCCAAATGAATGATATGATTTTGGTTGAATTTGACAAAATGTGTATGGATCATTTAAATGTGTCGAAGTGTATCTGAAAACGGTTTTACCCATCACACTGCAGAGTTTGTTCATCATCTTTGTAGTGGGGTTGTACTTCTCGAAGATAACGAGCAAGCCATCGTCTGTCGGCAGCGGCGCTGGCTGGAGAAACGCAACCAAATCGCCACATTCTGCGATATCCGAGACCGGTCGCGGGGTGGGGATCTTGTAGATTTTCTGCGGGTTGATGACGTCACGGAAATCAACGACGTGGATCATCTTCCGACCTGGTCAAACAAAACAGAAAGAAGCAAATTAAAAACATTTCATCCAGTAGTATAATGGAGTGTGCTTGTGACCAAGTGGTCATAAACCTTTTAAAGTCTTTATCAGTATAAGTATCATTATTATACTCCAAGCAAATGAGTAACTGAAAATCAGGATTTTCCCAGCACAATGCATTATTTGAATCCGTGTCATAAAGGAGGCACTGCATGGTGTATCACCGAGTGTAGACAGAAAAATCCACCTCGTTCTGGAGGGGTCCTTTAAAAGTATGGCGTCATACTATCCCCTCCATATAGTGGAGAGAGAAAGATAGTGTAAGATGATTATGAAACAAAACACAGTCTCAGTGGACCGAACCCTCGGAATATAGACTGAGTTTCCGGTGTACACCGAGGGCTGCCTTGCGCTGTGGTGCTGGCTGGAGAAATGCCATCTAAACCCCGTTAGAATTGTCACTGTAGACAGGTGACCTCTTTTGACAGGTTCTCTAAAATTGACTTTATCTTCAGGGGAAAACGTATGATGGCCGCCAAGACAGGTTTGACTGTATCCACCACGTGGAAACAAATGAGTAAAAAACATGATTTTTTTTTTTCTCATCATAATTGACAATCCGTGTCCTAAGGGAGGCACTGGTGCATCACAAATAAGTGTAGTGTAATGTTTCATCCATTACAAGTTTGTATTATTTGTTTGTGCGTTTATGTATGTGTGTGTGTGTATGTTTATGTGTGCGTGTGTGTGTGTGTGTGTGTGTGTGTGTGTGTGTGTGTGTATGTGTGTGTATGTGTGTGTGTGTGTGTGTGTGTGGGTGCGTGTGTGTGTGTGTGTGTGTGTGTGCGCGTGTGTGTGTGTGTGTGTGTGTGTGTGTGTGTGTGTGTGTGTGTGTGTGTCTGTGACTCTGTGTGTCTGTGTATCTGTAAGTGTCCTTTGTAGAAGAAGTATGTTTGCGGTTGTGTTTGTTATGATATGTTTATGTGTGTTCGTGTCTGTGCTTTTCACAATTATGTCAAAGATAGAGAGTGGGGTTGAACTATATTGCCCGATCTCGTATTTTTGTTAAGCGGCTGGAACTTGGATGGTGTGTGTGTGCGTGCGTGTGTCTTTTTGTGTCTGTCCGTCTGTGTGTGTTTGTGGCATGGAATAGAACGAGATTTCTGACATATGGTATAGTGCAGGGGATCTAATTACCCTGCATTACCCCAATTTGGGGCAACGCACGTAACTATTTTATTTTCTCACGGTTTGATTCGTCACCGCCGCGTTCTAATTAGCGGCCTTGCGCTCGAGATGCCGAGAATAATTCCGTGGAAACAACTAATTATTGTCTATTAATCCATGGACAATGAACGCTAGTCTGGTGACTGTGAAAAATACGTACACAGGTAGGCCGCACCCTTCGCAAAATCAAGGCAAGCAGTGCATGGAATACCTTGGAATAAAAGCGATTTAATTTGAATTTTCACCGTTAATAATTTCAAAAAATAACAACAAGTCTTCGAAATTTAATGCGGTATTTGAAGATGCATGAAGCATACCGTATGTCCTGTAATAATGCTGTAATTCCGGTATAATTTATGTAAGATAATTCAGACCAGATCCCCGTGTATATAAGCAATTGGTTTAAGGGAATAGTCTAGTTCAGTCTAATATAAGTTGTTTCATAAAATGCATGATTGTGTATAAGAAGTCAATTTAGGTATAATATTAACAGGTTGTTTTATTGCAGGGAATGTAAAACTTTGAAACAAATTCTGATCATTCATGGTTACCTCTCTGATTAAAGTTTTTAGATCTGAAATGCATTTTTATTAAGAGAACATTGTTTCCTGAACAAGTGTTAGATATTGTATAGTCCACTTATTTTCTAAATCATAACGACCCGTGTGGTTTACACGAAACGTTCATATTCAATGTCATCGGCTTTCGTAATTGTCTTGTGTATTAATATACATGTAATAGCATCGAGTCAGTGAGTCTGATACTATGATTACATTATAACAGCAACATAGGATCAATTCGTTGTAATGATTCATATTTGTTTTCCTAGCTTATGGGTAAAAACAAAAATCACCCCCAACACGTACGTCATCTAAATCCACACTCACGTGCAAAGGGCTTTTCCTTTAAACCATCATCAAGCATATATACAAACGTTGAATTAATCCTTCACGGGAGGCTCTAGACTGTTAAACATGGGGCAAAGACAAGTTTAAGTACTCCTTCGTGGCGGGAGCTTAACCCTTAAACCAGCGGGACAAGTTTAGGTAAACCTTCTCGATGACGCACGTCCGTTGCAAAAAATATATTTCACAAAATGGTGTAAGCCTGAAGGTGGGCTATATAAAGCTCCTCATTTTAAATGTTTTTTCCCCCTCATCACACGCCCTTCTATGATCGAACCTTAACGTTAAAACAAAATAGTACATAATATTTATTTTACACTTGGTAATCGTTTTTGACTGACATGACTGAAAAAAATGGAGTCAAATTGAAGTGATTGAACCAGGCCCGTAGCCAGGATTTATATTACATATAGCCTTCCTCACTGGAAACATTCTTCCATCTGCGTATTCATAACACGATATTTTTAGTTATTAAGTGTTCATCGTTGTGTTCCTTTGTTATAGTTTTCCTAATAAAATGAATTGGGTTGAATTGAACTAAATGAATGGAATTAAATTGAATCGTTTTGAACTAATCGGATTGAAATGATTGAACCAGGCCCGTAGCCAGGATTTTCCAGGGGGGCGTTATTTACACAAACAATGGACCGAGACCGATCGTGGCCGAGACCAAGACAACTGATTGAGTCGTGTAGGCGGGGGGGGGGGGGGGGGGGGGGGGCGTCAACAAGACCGATCGTTGCCCAAGACAACTGGTTTAGATGGCCGAGACCTTTTTGAATGGGGGGGGGGGGGGGGGGGGGGGGTTGCGTACGCACCCAACGCACCCACCTGTCTACGGGCCTGTTTAACTAAATTGAGTTAAACGAAACGAAACGTTGGTGATTCACTATCCCCTCATTCGTCATTGCCTTATCCCGAATCTTATGATTTGGTACAAACTTGAATAAAGGAGAATTACTTTGAGTATTTACGCCCCTTAGTCCTTGACACATACAAATTAGTGTATAGGAGTGATGGGATAAGAGGCAAATTTGATCGAAAATGTATACAATTGTTGATTTTCTTTCATGTACAATTAGGAACAACGAATATATTAAACATTACATTACAACAGAAGAGTTTCTAGATTAAGCATCATGATGTGTACCACGTACGTACATTAAATTTGCATTTATGATGAAACTTGTATATTTTCTCTCTGTTATTGCTCATTTCAATTTGGTTTAATTCCCAGCAATAATAATTATCTACGAACAAAATATATCAACACATATTTAATCGTAGTTGTCTAATTACTACCTTATGGTTTAGTTTCAATACATACATTTCACTTTATTTAGTCCATGTCGTTTGATTGGTGGACTAATTGATTCAGAACATATTAAAGTTTTAAATGAATACAAAAATAACTCAACATGTATCAAATGTATAACCACTCAAGGCTCAAGCAGTTATATCAGAAGCAAACTATAGCTAAAAGATAAAGTAAATAATAGAATCATATATCTGAATGTGTTTTTTTTTTACATAGTTTGAATAAATAGCATTTCACATTTATAATTATGATTTTTTTAAATTAACTATAAGGGTTTTATTCATTTTATGTTTATGTGGTATTTCGTATGCATTTTAGGTAATTATTTGAATAACACTATAATCAAATTCATTCCATACCAACTACAATAATGTATACTCCGCAAAAAAAGAAACCGGACACTTATTCAAGACAAAATATCTCATGTTTATTTACGATACAATTATATGATAATTGTATATCAAATTAAAGATTAATGACCCTCTTTAATACTGGCATAAAATCCAGATGAAATCATTCATGCATGACTTGTCACGTTCACAGCAAGGTCTGTTTACAAAAATATCAAAAATTGAACATTCAGTCTACCATGTTAATAAGCATAATCTAAAACGCTATATTCACGACATGGCATAATTTTTCATTACAAATGTGATCCTTTTGTTTCATCTCAATAAAAGAGTATAAATCAAGGCAAATTGTGAACGTTATTAGGTTTTATTTTTATCCAAATGTAACAAAATAGGGAATTTCATGGCAAAGGTTTATTCGTCGAAAACAGTTTGTGCTCTTATTTCAGCATGAAACTTGGTATAAATTCTTCTCAAAAAAATCTACCGTAGTCCAAAGATCTTCAAAACCTGATGTCTCCCTTGGGCAACCAGTTGGGCAGTCTCTAACATGTCATTTCTCTAGGTAACTATGGTTAAAATTGCAGGGGACACATGAAACAGACAAGCTTCATGCCCCAAAGACAGGCTGGTATGTTGACTGGTATGTTCTCATCACCTGGCCCTGTTTTATTGGAAAATGTGTATTTTCAGAGTTTGTTCATAACAATAAGGTTAAATAATGTCATAATTTACTTGCCCCGCACATCTTGTTTTAAACGAAACGCTAACTATCATTTCAGTCGAATGGTATGGTCCTCCATTGTTTTTGCTATTTTTGAAAACAGACATTGCTATTGTTATATGACCATGGCAGTTCATACATGAACGATTACACCTTTAATTTATACCCTGTCTGTAGAGAACGAAATTTCATTTAATTTTATATATGATAACGTACACTTTATTGTACATAAATATGAAATATTTCAACTTAAAAAAAGTGTCCTGTTTCTTTTTTTGCGGAGTATACATGACTTTCTGGAGAGATAATTCATTTTGGCGGTAACCTAAAGGGTATTATGCCTATTCACAATTAATGCAACATTATCAGGCAAGCTTGTTACGTTAGCGATATGGAAGTGCACGTTAAAGAAAACATTATAGTAAGGTAAGCTATTAGACGAAATATTATGTTTTCAGTTGTTTTATTGCATGATTAATCGGACTAATTGTTGCAATGCTTATGTAGGCATGGTAGGCTGCGTTGTTAACAATTGTATGCAGTGCCCCATTAATGTAACCCTCTTTTATGTACGTCATCTTTCAACGAAACAATGATTATTAAATAGAACACAACTTCTTTAATAAATGCTTACGAAATACAATACTCTGACATATTTGTAAAGGCTACGTTATTGCAAAAGTTCCTAAAAACCTTATATTCTTGCATCTGTGCAAAATGTATTTACAAATGGTTATATTTATGGATATTTCAGCCGTCTCTGAACCGATTTTGATCAATACAAATATTTTGTTCAGCGCCCTCTATTCCAAAACTCAACTATCCCTTTAACCTCCAACATTTAAAATAAAAAAAGAAAGAATACAATTCTCGGACTTAGCATTTTTTGTTTTATTTACCTCCAACGTAGGCCAGTTGTTTGTCGACATCATATGGCTCCTCTGTAGTCCGATGGGAGATATATCCTCGAGATCGGCTTCAGCGAAATCGTAGCCTCAGAGAATCCTATAGCGAAACATAATAATATTAAGGTACTCCTAACCCCATCTTGACTCCTGGGGTAGGTGAAAAATTCGCGAGAAATTGTTCAATTGATATATGTTGTTTTTTCACGAGGTTCTACAAGACGTCCGATCCTAGAAGAAAATGTATATTGTCCTGGAGGTTGGAGCGAGGAGAAACGCGCGTCTTCACTGGCAATCGGCTGGAGAGATCTGGACCACTCTCTACCCTAAAGACTTTCTAAGTTTTCGTGCGCGCCCGTCATAATGTTTGAGTCAGCGTACGTCATCTCTCCGGGGTGAGGTCCCGGTTGCTACGCTGATTGAAGTCCTCGTGCGCGCCGGATGATTTGCGGTTGTCCTCGCGCGCAAAACAGGGGTTCTAAGAAGCTCAGCTGCCCCCTCCCCTCGATCCTTACCCCTCCCCTCCTCTATACCGTACCCCAGGCAACTTGACGTAGGAATACTGGAAGGGGGCAAGGGTGATAGGCTATTATCGTTAGTTATTAGGGGGTTCGATGAGGAGACGGGAACTAGATATTAATTAATTTCAGCGATGAATATTGGAAGCCACAAAACAACAAATCGTATATTTGTTTTGCTTTTCAATACATGATTTAACGTTGTGCCAGTTCTCTTCTCTGTTTCTTTTTTTGTTTTGTTATATCATCGTGTTGTAATACATGTTTTATTTTTATTTTGGTCAAGTTCATTAATTTAGCCCAAATGATCAACTAAACACAACAAAAAGTAAGTCCCCCCGTAATCAAAATAGCGTAAACTTTTTAACGAAAGGTTTTGGAGCAAAATACTTGGCAGGATTGTTGACTACCTATTAACTAACTTATGTGTGCAAATTAAATTGGTCCGTCAGTCATGCATGAGTGAGCACACATTAAAGGCAAAATTGTCACTTTTCAAATGTCCACATGACTCTTGTGACTTTTTGAAAAGTGACAATTTCGCCTTTTCATGTGTGCTCACGCATGCATAACTCGACGGATCAATCTCATTTTTACAGAGAAGTTAGTCAATCCGTGTAGGAAACAATCCTGCCAAGTATTTTTGCTCAAAAACCTTTTCGTCTAAAAAGTTTCGCCTATTTGATTAGGGGGGGGACATACTTTTTTTTGTTGTGTTTATATGACATCAATCGACTCGGAGTATCTTCGAAACATCATTGGATAGTGTATACTGAATAACGAAATGTGCTAATTAACACAAGTATGCAATTATCCCATCTAATGGACCAATGTTAATCCTGGCTATAGCAAAAACAACAGGTGTTCACAGTGGCGTAGCTACGGGGGGGGGGGTACGGGGGCCTGTGCCTCCCCCCTGTTCAAAAAAAGTATAATTAAAACACGATAAGGGGACACTTTCTCCAAAAATAACATAAGGGTCCCCAATCAGCCCACCGCGCTACGTCACGGGTGCTCACAATATAATGTTATGAAGGTTGTGGATGTGCTTATGTGAACATCTTCAAGTCACTAGTTATTAGCATTTTTTTTAACAGAAATGTAATGCTCCATACGTACAGAATACCATGTTAAATGCACCAATACAACACGTTATTACACGTCCTGACATTCAACTGACATTGCAAATCCACTTGATATAATGTCATCAAGGGATCTAAAAGCTAGTAACTCAGTTGACATGTGTCAAAAGCGATGATAGTTGATAAAATGTGTATATGCTTGTGATTCTTGACTGTCCTCTGTGCATTCTCGTGTGGAACAATTCACGTTAAAAGTTTGTTAATATGGTCGGAGTATTGAGCAAATGTACAAAGTGATATTCCCATAACTTATTGTACTAGTCTTTGTACCAGTTATTGCTATCTGCAGTGTATAGTTCAAAATCACTTCAATCGTTTGTGAGATAATTAAAAACTGAGAGTCAAATTTGAAAGAGCATACAAATTTACGTTAAAAAAAAATATCAAAACATGCTTCCTCTTTCAAAATGTACAAAATAGGTTTTTAAATAGTTGTTGAATTATCTCTCTATATAATCATTATTTCAAAAAACATCACATGCACAATACTTAATTTGAAATGGTGAAACAAATAGTTTTAGAGAGGCCCTCTTGGAGTTTTAACGGCTCTGTTTGATATGATAACAGGCTTTTTACATAGATATTTGTAATTTGTTTTTCCTTTCGAGCATGGTGGGGTATAACTGTTAGTTTGTAATGTATTGGTTCAGGTTTGGGGCAGGTTTGAGTTACTAACATTCTGTCTGACCAAAAACTGTACTCTCTTTACCAAAACTCAACTAACCCTTTAAGTGTTGTGGATTTTGGACAATGTTACTAGATCCCTTAAGGAACAACTTAATATCTGATACTAAGTAATTATAAGTATTGGTGAATATTGGTCGACCACGGCAATTCTGAGGTTAATCAGGAAAACATTGCAAAAGCAATAAAAGCCCTTGGCAGGACGTGCTGTGTGACCCGAGGAGATTATGCTCAATATAATGTGTAAATTATAACGTTAAGGATAAAGTTTACGATTGTACGACTGATGTTTTACGGCAGGTGGTTAAAAATAACATATAACATTCGTCTGTTGACGGACTTCAAAACAACATGGAAGCATCATGGGGGTGGGGGGAGGGGGGTGTAGGGGGGTCGATATGGGGCACAGCCTTGGTATACCCTATTGAACTTTTGAATAAATCAATTTTTGAGAGGCGGGGGGGGAACAGAGTTCACTGGCGTAGAAAGGGGGGGGGGCGGCGTGCATGCTCCTGGGCTTGACCCCCCCCCCCCCCCCCCCCTTAATTACAAACAATTATCACAGGAAGGAAATGTGCATGTTTGGCGTGTCATTATGTGACTGTTCGATGAGATGAGCGCGTATCTGATTGTGGTGTATAGCGAAAATCTTCTTTTATCAAATTGCTTCAGAAGGTAATTAAGATGTATGTCAGTGTATATCTTCGTAATAAACAAGACGAGCATAGTCTGTTAACCACAAATAAACAAACCATTATTGATTTATTGATTGATTTATTTATTTTCCTCTCATAGGGTGGATGGCCCTTTTCAGCACAGCTGATTTTCAAAGGCGGTCCACAGTATCAACAATCGTTCATATGGTTTTCTTGTATATAATAGCGTTTTGTTTTTAGATATACATGTAGTTTTAACGGGTATAAAGAAATAATAATAAGAACGAAACCTTGAGATGGCAGAACTAGAGTTTCTAACTGCATGTCTCTCGCACTATCTTTACATTACCCATTTTATAGTGGATGGATGTGAAACATACTAATACAATAATTATGAGCAAGATATATGCATACATTTCATCATCATCATCGACAACAACATATATATATAATAATAAAATCACTATCATCATCATCATCATCATGTTCATTAATATCATGATTATGGTGATCAATAGTATTTTAATCAAGTTATGGTTGCTACCATCATCGTTTTCGATGTCGTCGTCGACAGTGCTGTCGTATTGTATGAAATATTTAAAAAAAAATGTTAGAAGTATAATTTGTGGTGTGTGTTCATCTAAAATAAAACATTTTTGCTGTGGCCTATATAACACAATTATAGTATACTTCATATGAATGTGTATGTCATGTATGTATCAGCTCGATCATTGACATCGTTATGACAAGAAATGAACAGCATATTGTTTTCTCTCTGTTGACGAGCACATAATACTTCGTTAACCAATCCTTAACCAAGAATAACTAACTGGCTGACTGATGGGGAGTGTCTATTTTTAGCCTTGTTCCCGCAGCGTTGGAATCGTGCATTTTGAATAATTTCGCATCGAGACGGTTAAACAAAACTAGCAAATTAGGAACCTGTTTCCGCTCAGACGCAGCCGCGAATGGGATGGGACTGTGTGGTGTTACCGCGGTCGTAGACTCGTTGTCGGGGGTTAGAGAATCAAGGCTTAAACCTCCGCTTTGGGGAAACTGCTAATTATAGGCTTATGAATCTTAAACACTCGTGATCATTAATTAGGGGTGTCTATATGGAGTTCAGTCAAGTGGTCTAGCCAGTATAGTCCACAAGGGAGGGAAGGGGGTTAAAAGAGGGGCAAATTAATTCCTATAAGGGTGCATCTTGCGCAAAACAAATATAGTATAGATATTGTTTAGGAAGTGGGTGAATGTAACATACAAGGAGATTGGATCTAGTAACTTTGCTGACATGATGTTATGTGCAAAAACTGGTAAATGGATGATAAAATATGTGTATTTCTGTGATCTGATATAACATGGTTAATGAATGCATATATGTCCGAGTATGAGCGAAACATAGGGTGCGCCGTCCTCAAATAATTCGCGTGCCCCGCCCCCCCCCCCCCCCCCCCAATTATGCTACGCCATATTCCAAAAGCTGGCTGATGCTCACATTCACTCCCTCACAATACGCAAGTTATATTACAATCGTGACAATGTATTGTTACCCAATCATCACGTGGAACATTTTATTTGCGTCGCAATATAACAGCATATGTCCGCAGGCGACGTACGTCTGAGACGGTTCCTCATATACAAGGACAAAATAGTTAGCGTCACTAGACAATACATTCTTTGGAATGACAAAGTAAAACGAAGACGAAAGTTCAACTACTATAATATTACTATCTTATGACATCGGCATGTGACATTGTGTCATTCATCTGTCGTGTGTTCACATCATATAAACCCTTGTCCTTGCGGTTGGCCCAAATAAGTTGCACAGCCCGGTCATATACACCCAAGAGAAAGGACATATAAATATCTAAAAACGTGTACAGCAGCATTATCTTTGCACTAGTTATGTCCTCATTTAAGACTTAAAAGCATGAACATATTATTGTAAATCGCTGTATGTACTTATTTTCCCAATTAAGTTTCTATTTTCATAATTTTTAAACTGCAGGTAACATTTGACGTATGTAAAGAATGTTACTCTATACAGGGGGCCTCCCCCCCCCCCCCCCAAAAAAAAAAAAAAAAAAAACGGAACGCGGCACTTTTCAAAATATAGTATCAAAATTATTATATCCATCGGATATGGTGTCTTTCCAATGAAAAACGATACCAACAGTCATTTTGGTCGTGTAGTTTTTGTTTTAGGGCGCCTGTGAGTGACACCATGTCGGGTTTCCGTTTTTGTCAAATTTGTACCAAGTCAGTGCCTGATAAATCGCACTTACTGTTCCATCATAGCAGCGAACACGAGTAATACAGCGCGCCATTGTTAGTGTACATTCAGCTGTGTTGCCGGGAGAATGGGCAATAGTTGTTTTGTGCTATGACGGGCACGAAGGGCGATTTATCAGGCATTGACCATGGTAAAAATGTCAGTCAAAGCACCCTAAAACAAAAACTAAACACCAAAATGACTGTTCTTGGTATTGTTTTTCATTGGAAAAGACACCCTATCCGATGGACATAATATTTTGTTGACTTAAGAAGAAAAACAAGGGATTTCTATTTAACAGTTAGTGCTTGCATTCCGTTCGCTCCATCACCGTAAAATAACTTTCTATGCACAATTGTTTACAGTGAGAGTGGCGTGGTCGGACTGATTGGGGGCACACCTTGTATTTCTTTGTGTTTCAAAATTCTCCCCTTATGTTTGTACATTTTTACTCCAAATTGGGGGGGGGGGGGGGCACAGATGGAGACCCCCCCCCCCCCCCCGTTACTATGCTACTGATTGTTTACGTAATTATTATCTACATTTATCAATGATCCCCTGTTAAATCACGACGGCTCTGTGTTTCTTTTTAAGGCTTGTTTTAAAAGCCTCAGTCTCCAGTCTCATGGTAACAGAAGAACAAAATGATTTCAATTTGTTAAACGACGCCCTAATTATAGAGAGATATTATTTATGATTGAATGACAAATGTTACAGGAAAGCTTTTTAATTGTAGTTATTTTATATGAAAGTATCACACATTCAGAAGAATCTTGCAATGATACTGGTATGATTGACGTCTCAAATATCACTTTTGGAAAAAAAAGCTAATAATGGATCACTTTAAACGTTCATTCATCAGCAAATCTAACTATCCACCGATCCATATCCATCCGTATACTGCAGTTATCATCCGATCATCCATTATTTTGTCAGAACAACCTTATTCCATCTTATATACCTAAAATGTTTTGGTTCCAGGGAAAGATTAACCTAGTCATAAGTGTCCATAATAGGACCCCGTGGAAAAACAGATCCATCATAATGATGGATCTGAAATGGGTCATCCTACCGAACTACTTTTGTGTAAAAATTGTGTATATTATTTTCTATGTTATGTTCTGACTTTTGATTTTTTTAAATCTTGATTTGGAAATAAAACAAACAATGATAAATTATAAATATGTGTGTAAAATTGATACCCGTCCATTAATGTATGTCCAACCCTCGCCCCCATGCATACAGACACACACAAACACAGGCACACATGTATGCACTTGTGCATAAATTGTCATTAGTTTCATTACAACCCCTGCCCCCCAAACATACACACAGACAAACACCCTAACACAAACACAGGCATGCATACATGCACGGTAAAAATTCATTAAAACACACATGCACAAACACTACTTCACCCTTCAGTCACCGTAACTCAATAATAATCCACAAAGCTTAAGAAAAATGTGTATATCGTAATTTGAGAAACGAGACACGAACATTACAAGCATTATTTTTAGGATCATTCAGTCACTGGTTTATTCCTTGCACGCTGAAGACAGAACATCAAGCCGTTATCTTATAACTTAGGGATTTAACAACCCCTTTTGTATAGGTTCTCTGTGCAAATCTACTCAAATATATATCTCCCATTTGTGCTAAAAGCAATTAAAAAACAAAATTAACAACACAACACACACAAATTATCCTTATTCTGAGTAAAATCAGTTAAATAAGTAAAAACTTTTTAGAACACTATCGACTGGGTTCACAGAAATATTCATATTCATATTCATAATAAACTATAGATTGGGTTTGATTTCACTTCATTTCATGAATTTAATTTATGGCTAAGAAGACAATATTCTATCATAGAAAAAAGGTACATTCACAGAGCAGTCCAGTGATTTGTTGCCACTGCGACCCTTTAACAATTATTTTTGCTGAAGACTCTTAGTCATAATGTTTAAATAAAGCTGCCTATATGTCACATTCATTTGAGCATAGGGAGGAAAAAGTCAGCTGGATGGTATTTATATATAACGACCCTGTTGTCTATACCATTGGCAGAAAGATTAACAGCTTAATTCTACCGAAATAGAATACCAACAACCACAAATTCTAGACCACTTGGTAGACTGAGTTAAAGGTCACATAGTACATGTATTTATATAAAATAGTATCATTAAAATGTGACAATCTTACAATTCATGCTCAAGACCTTTTGGCAGCTGACAGGGAGAATAACTTTTAGCAAATCCTACAGCACCAGGGACTACAAATAAACACCATACAACGTTTGGCTACATCTGACTAAAGCTAATATAATTATAGTAAGTAGATGTAGATATTCAGTGCCTCTATAATATATTAACAAAACATTTATACATTAGTGGGATATCCTTTTAGACTGAATCTGTTTCTTACCTGTAGTTTTCAAATGAGCACCCCCATTTTTATTTCAAATTGCTTACTCCTATAGCTTCGTTTATAACTTTGTTATAGGGAAGCAAACAATTATGGTTAAAAGGAAGAACTGTATTAATTTCATGTCGTGATAGCACAAGAGAAAACAAGACTGTTGAATTTGATTTATTTCAGAAAACACTATTATAAACATATTTTGAAAGTCCTCCAAACATTTCATGAACTGATTGTGCATATGATCTGCTTTTTAGACTTGTATACTATTGCAAAATGTCTCTGTAATAAAATTACACTGTCTTTCCACAAAATACACTTCTTATCATATAAACCTCATATAAAAATATATGAGTATATAACTTTCAAGGTTAATATGTATACACCAAATACCGATGGTAATAATGCTAAACAAATATAATCACATTATGATATCTAAACATTACTACTAATAGGAACAAACGGGGGTTTTCAGTGATTTATATATGCTTTGTGCGAGGAGTATTGGATACAAAATATCACTTCGGCACAGAAAATTGCAAATACATATAGATATCAATGTGGGAAAGACCTAATACCACGCAGACACTTTTTGCATGCAGGCGTAACCAACAAACCAACCAAGAAGCCACACAGTACTTTTCTTAATGCAGACACCACCTTCCTTTAAACAGAGTTTAAAACAGCTGAGTTTTTGAACAAAGTACTAGCAAATAGAAGTATAACAAATCGGCGCAAAACATGTAGCAATAGTGAAGAGCGCCATCTTGAGTTGAACAGATGCACAGGCATACTCTGAAATATCAGCCAAGCTAGAAAACGCCCATGATCTGTTCTAAGCTAGGCCCGAGACTCCCAAGTGATTTGTTTACTTGAGGGGGTGGCGGAAATTCTGGCCGGCGAACACTGCCTTATCTCCCAACTCTTCCTCGATCCTGCAACAGAAAAATTAAAATATATCTTCATTTAGTACAAAATTAATGTCTAAAATATCCTCTTCATCACTATTAGTGCGAGGGTCCATCATCTGTTGATGGTTATTCTGTCTTCTTAACATGCACTCCTTTCTTCTTGGGATTATACATTTCAATTCTTATCTCCTTACTTGCATAATATGCTATACAGTGACCCCCACCCACCCCCCCCCCCCACCCCCAAAAAAAAATATATAGACGTTTTACGAACCACATACCTTAGGATCTGGTTGTACTTGGCCAGTCTCGAGGAACGGCAGTGCGCTCCAGTCTTGATCTGACCGGTGCAGAGTCAGCTTAATATGCGTTCTTTCCTTCTTGTCATAACACATCTCAATTCTTATCTTCTTCTATCTCTCTATCTAGCAGGCTATAGTTCATCCATACTTGGACAAAGCCCTCCTCATAACATGAGGGATTTTTGCCACATACTGACGCGCTGGCAAAGCGTGTTGTCAGTAGGGGAAGCAACTAATGAATCCTCCCACCCGTGCACTGATTATTATATCACTTTAATTTGGTTGTGATGTGCAGGATGTGATACTAGTCAACCGGGTTAACACCCTACTCTTTTTGAGAAGTAGATTAGGTTCTTGGCGTGCATGAGGTGTGACTGTCTATGGGACCTCCATTTATCGTCCTATCCGAGGGACGGAGTGTTTTCTGTGAATCCTTTCCTGCATAGGAAGCACGGGGGAGGCCGATAACACACAACGAGAGTTAGCTCAAATTTATTGCGTGATAAAAGACGCATTGTCCGATGGTTGGGTTCGAACCGGGGATCCTGCGCGTCTAAGTCAGACGCGCTCCCAACTGAGCTAACTCACCTTCCGTTCTTATCTTCTTACTTTGATATAATTATGTTACATAGTGACAAATGAAAAATAGAGGGTTGCCAAACCACTTACCTAAGGATCTGGTTGTACTTGGCCAGTCTCTCAGACCGGCAGGGTGCTCCGGTCTTGATCTGACCGGTGCAGAGTCCGACGACGAGGTCGGCAATGAAGGTATCTTCGGTTTCACCGCTACGATGGCTGACCATGACTCCCCAACCATTGCTCTGTGCCAGCCTGCATCTGATAACAAAATTACAAATATTGTCAATAGTAAATTGTTCATTCTTTTGTGTCTCCTCTAGATTTAAATAATGTCCCTTCATCGCTGGATTGTTGTGATGGCCATCTCCTTGACAAGGGTCAAGGTTCTCATCCTTGCAGTCCACTCCGCCACACTCAAAGAAATGGCGGGTGTTTCACAAAGATTCAAAGTTGAACTTAATTCTTAGTTGGACCTAACTACTATGGAAAGCGGTTAGTTTCTTTGTAAATAATTGTTGGAACAGTTCTTTTGAAAGGCATACATTTTGATTGAAATCAGTGCCTAGTATTTGTTATTATCAAGGAGCCTTGAAGTTATATGATTTTTGGTTGGAAAATTCAAATACTGTTGTATAATTGTATTTTTTTGCTTCTGAATATGTTTTATTCCAAGGCTACAAATGGCTTTCCATAATTCTTAGGTCCAAATTAGAGATAAGTTCAACTTAGAATTTTGGTGAAACACCCCCATGGTCTATTGTTTGGAGCTGACCGCAGTTGCAGAGATCTCCTTCATCAGCATAACCCATGTTGGCCCTCTCCGCCCAATTCTAAAGCTAAGACATGATAAATTGCACCCCAGTATTTAACAGCTCAGTCAGCAATGAAGGTATCTTCTGTCTCACCGCTATGATGACTGACCACGACTCCCCAACCATTGCTCTGCGCCAGCTTGCATCTGATGGAAAACTGAAGGGAAACTGACCAGAAATATATAAATGAAAATGAGCAAATGAAATTGGGCACCCGGGAGTCGAATCAGAGACCTCCAGATTGCTAGACCGGTGCTATACCAACTGAGCTAGAAAGCATCTGTGATGGTTGTTTGTCCCCGTTACCCTTTCTAATGCTCACGATGGTTAGAAGCTATTTTAAACCCAACACAAACTAGTAAATAGTAAGCTAAGATAGAAGATGTAAAACATTGAATGATAAATAATAATATATAGCATTTATAGAGCGCCATGTATCTAGGTGCCCTATTCAGAGGCGCATTATTACCCTTGGTCATCAGGTACAGTTCAAACCCACACATTTATATTGTGCACCATCTCAACTCCCAGGGGAGCATACTAGCTCAAGCTGCCCAACGGGCGCTGAAGGCTAATTAACACCCAACCAAGTACCCATTTATACTCCTGGGTAGAGAGCAGCAATGGGGATTAATTGTCTTGCTGAAGGACAATGGGCAGGGTTCGAATTAGGGATCTCGAGATCAGAAAGTGCGCGCTCTACCGATCTTGCCACACCACGTTTTCAACAACTTGCAAATTGCACCCCAGTATTCAACAACTTAGTCAGTGACAGATATGTTTAGTCTCTCCGCTATGATGGCTAACCATGAGTTAGGTTGCATTTGATAGAAAATTATAAAGATTTTCATTACTATATAGTAAGCTAAGATAGAAGGTATAACTAATTGAATGTTAAATCGCTCCTGAGTTTTTAACACTTAGTTAGCAAAAAATACTTCTTACGCATCGATGGACTCGGTGACCGATCCGATCTGGTTGACCTTGAGGAGCAGACAGTTGCATGCCTTGACGTCAATAGCTTTCTGGATTCGCTTGGGGTTGGTGACGGTCAGATCGTCTCCAACGATCTGGATTCCGGCGCTGGCGTTGAACTTGGACCAGGCTGCCCAGTCGTCCTGGTCAAAGCAGTCCTCGATGGAGATGACTTTTTGTGGGAAAGGAAAATGAGAGATTATTTAAAGTGATCCATCAAATTGGTTAAATACAACCAAAATCACTTGGAGGTTTCACAAATCTCTTGTACCTTGTTGTTTGGCTTATGGTAACAAAAGAATGAAGTTGGTTTTCATTTTTCAAGTCTCCCTAATTATGGAGATATTTATGATTGAATTGAAAAGCATTCTAGAATTATATTTATTTGTAGAAAATCAATGTGCAGAAGGTGATAAATCTAAAATCAATTTTCATCTGTTTCACTTAAAAAGTTTTTTTTTTTTTATATGAAATGTTCACATATCACTCAAGATAACATATTTATCATACCTTATCATACCATTTTGTTAAGGTATAAAGTTTTCATACTTCACATGCAAATAGGATTTTTAGGGTTAGTGCACTTGTGTTCTATATCTCTCTCCCCCTCTCTAGTGTGAAGTGCTTAGAGATGATATGTGACCGGCTATAGCAAAACCCTGCACTTGTCGGTAATTCATATTTCGAAGAAATGGGCATTTTAAGTTCACATAATGTGTGTAAAAGACTTATGATTGTAAAATTGAAACAATCATATCTTCGCCAATTATTGACCAATTTGTTAGAACAAAACATCAAATGAAAGCTTGTGATGAGGCCTTTTTAATGGTATGAAAATCTACATTTTAATTTTAACGACAAGTGTAGGGTTTTGGTATAGCCGGTCACATATTGTATCATATTTAGATGTTTTATAAATCAAACCTATTATCATTATCATTATTTTAAAGGGGCCCTGCAACCCAAATGCATGTTGACCTCTGTTCATCTGTATTAGTGTACACATTCAATATTTGTAAACGGTTTGACCCAAATATGTTTTGTACATTTTTTAACATTTTATCATTTATTTGTCTTCATGTTGCTAAGCCCCACCTCCTAAAAAACCCTCCAGAGCAAATTCTATTCTATATTCTATCATTAGCTACCTACCTGGATAATCCTTGATGAAACCAGAGTAGATGTCAGCAAGCTGGTCGGAGGAGATCTGCACGGATAGAGACAGACAGACATAGTAGCAACAACTAATTAATGCAAGCTGGATTCCGAGTACTGCAGTGTACTGATTAGGAGATTATGAAAGAAACGTGCAACCTTTTGCGTAACGATATTTAGTATACCACAGGGATGCCAGTGGCAATTGCCTTCAGGGCCCCGAGATATATTTTTCAGCAATTGTGTATCCGAAGCGCACATCACGAGTACGAAGTCAATTGCAGCCGGGGTCCAGGGCCTGCTTTATTAAGGGCCCGCTTAAAGGAACTGAAGAATACAACGTACTTTGGCACTTATTCCATAGTTGATGACTTGTAAAATAGGTCTGCCGAAAAAAAATCCATGAAAACAAACACAGTAGTGATTTTATGCTATTTTTCTGATGCCAAATCTCACTTAGCAGCCAGTTTACGCCCCACCCACATTTAGGGTCCAGAATCGGCAGCGTGATTGACATGTGATTGACAATTCATTTGCTTATGTCATCTACAGAATTTGATTCGTTGGCCCGTTCTTTAGATGACGTCAAATTTTGGCGATTTAAAAGGGGCGCTCCCAGAACAATTAGAAATTTACTAATTACCCCAACATTTATTGATTTCATGGGAAATGACTGCCAAATTCTTTTTCTTGAGGAAAGATTACTTATAGAGAGCCTAATTGTGAAAATTTGCTTATGTCATCTACAGAATTTGATTCGTTGGCCCGTTCTTTAGATGACGTCAAATTTTGGAGATTTAAAAGGGGCGCTCCCAGAACAATTAGAAATTTACTAATTACCCCAAAATTTATTGATTTCATGGGAAATGACTGCCAAATTCTTTTTCTTGAGGAAAGATTACTTATAGAGAGCCTAATTGCGAAAATTAGGCCATCTAGACGCTGTAGTTCCTTTAAGGGCCCTGGAAGCTTAGGGGTATTAGATGCTCTCTGGTGCATTCTCAGCCCTACATGTATTCGAATGTATTCGAATGTATTCGAATGCCTCAAGACGACTGTACATCCTCACAAAGCTGAAACGAAATGGTGTACCTAAACCGGACCTCGTCACAGTGTACAAGATGTACATACTTCCCATGCTTGAATATGGTGCGCCAGTCTGGGCCTCCAGCATCACACAAGACCAGGAGATATGCTTGGAACGCGTTCAGAAGAGGGCTCTTCGCATGATCGCCTACCCAGATTTGCTGCCATATGATCAACTCTGCGCAACATTCCAAGTTGATACTCTTGCCGACAGACGGAGCACGATCATTACTAGATTTGCCAAATCCCTGCTCGATTCCCAACGCCATCGCCACTTCTTGCCTGATACTCGGCAGAACACTTCTGGTAGAACTCTTCGGAACTCTAATCACTTGAATGTACCTCAAACTCGAACACAACGATACAAAATGTCCGCTATACCATCTATGATTCACACAATCAATCAAAACTTGTAATAACTTGATATGATAATGTAATATAATATATGACCTGTATGGAACTTGTTTTTCTATTAATATGATGTCTTCAACCTATAGTCCTATTTCTTACACTCCACTGTTACATTATTGGATAGACTTATATTGCACATAATTTTCGTCTTTATGTCATTAATTTGGTCGTTAATTAGTATAATTGTTTGTTAACGCAATAATCTTATCTTTATACTTATTAGTCCATTAGTTTTTGTTTGTTGTAACTTATGATTTTGTATAATGTGTATTTCAATTATGTATGTAATCATTCATGTAAACTGAACTGTTTTAGTCCATGGACTTTTTGTTCAGTCTTTTATATACCGTAATAAAAAAATTAAAAAATAAAAAATCTTTTTTGCACAATGACTAGGTATGATTTGGTCAGATTTATGTTTAAACGTTGTCTCTATACGTTTAAACAGGTGAATTTTTTATTTTTTTCTTCAAAAATACCCAAAAGCCAGATTTCCGGCAATTGCCGGAAAACTGGCATCCCCGATACCAGTTTATCAAACCAATATATGGGCCCAGTTTCACACAAAAAAATCAATTGTTGTAAATGTTCACATAACTTCTATGTCAACAATAAACCAATCAACATCAAGCAACAATACAACTTTACAATAATTGGACACTTACAATCAGAAAATGTGTATGATGTAAATCTATGTTAATTTCCATCTGTATACTAGTCAAAATTTGGTTGGTTGAGAAAGAGAAGAGATGCACTAAGTCAATTGTGTACATGTACTTCTGGGATAATCATGTTCAAAATGCAGAAACCCAATACCGTAAAACACCATCATCAAGCACCCCCCAAGCACCAATATGCATCTTGCTTTTAAAGAGCGCCCGCTCTCTGTCCAAACGGGAAACTTTAATCAAGAATGCAAATAATGGTGAGGAATATTCATGAGGATAATTATGGAGGTGAATCTCATGGAAACGTCTTTAAAAGCAAGATGCGTATAGGTGCTTGGGGGTGCTTGACGATGGTGTTCTACGGTAGAGTACCGAAGTAGTGACGTCACATG
Organism: Echinarachnius parma; assembly: GCA_037951105.1. Classification (NCBI taxonomy): domain Eukaryota; kingdom Metazoa; phylum Echinodermata; class Echinoidea; order Clypeasteroida; family Echinarachniidae; genus Echinarachnius; species Echinarachnius parma. The sequence goes on from JBAMJV010004474.1 coordinate 100,383, forward strand.
CTTTTGTTATGGCATAGTAATGGTTCTAAACAACTTTTCCTTTCATACTGGCATTTTGTAGTGGGTCGGAGCTGGACGATTGCCTTCTTAGCAACCGCTAGATCACCAATTCATTACTTGCCTGACATTGTTTAGAACCATTACCCATGGCAATGAATAGCTCTGACATCACACTTCGGTACTCTATATACCTCTATTTTTGGGGGGGACAGAAATTTCAAAAATTAGAAATAATCATATATGCATATCTTAAAATTTGGTATGATATAGAGAGACTCACAAGATGCCATGTAGAACTCATTTTAGCAAAAAATCGACTTACCCAATGTTAACGGGGGTGTGTCAAAACCTGGTCTGAAATAGCCCGGTTAAAATAGGGTTAATGCGCTTCTCACACTCTGATTGTATTTGTTGTCATTGTTATCATCACAACTTACGCATCTGGAAGGGTCGGACACGGCGTTCTTGAAGTCCAGGTCATATTTGCCGTCCCTGAAGAACTCTGATGCAGCGACGTCCATCCCGATCTGAATCTTGCCCTGGTAGCCTGCCTTGTCAATGGCTTCCATGATCAGGTTCAGAGCTAGAATGACGTAAATAGTTCACAGGAAAATTATGTTTACAAAATGTAATAATGATTGAGTTTTCTAAGGAAGGATCGTAATGACCCTCCCTGAAGAACTCTGATGCAGCCACGTCCATTCCAATCTGAATCTTGCCCTGGTAGCCTGCCTTGTCTATGGCCACCATGATCAAGTTCAGAGCTTTGAAGGTCACCTGTCGTAAAGTAGCTTCCTTTCTTGTTTTGTCATAGGTGGTCACTATAACAGGTTAGACTGTATGTTGAAAACTTTAAATTAATATATTATGTTAAGTAATATATGCAAAAGTTCTGCTCCGAGTTCAAACAAAATACATCAAAAGTTCAAATAAAACAAAACTCTGTGACACGGTCTATGGCCCTATGGTCGAAATATCACCACAGAAAATCATGTCACAGAGTTTGTTTGTTTTATTCAACTTTTGATCTAATAACATGTTATATAATAGTTGTTTACCTTCCTTGTTCTCCAGAATGTTGGGGGCAAATCCACCTTCATCTCCAACATTGGTGGCTGAGGATTTAAGAGAAAGGAAAAAGACATGAATATGTTGACAAAAAATAACAAATTAAGACATTGAATGCAAAACTAAAAAATGTTGCTGAATAATTGATAGCGGATAAGCAGTTTTCAGCACTCTTTAACATTTATTACTTCATCTTCATGACGAATAAAAACCTGTCCATAGAGACCAACTAAGGGGTATAAGAAATGAAAAAATACACGAGGGCTCATGGCGACTTAGTCCCGGAATGCCAAAAAGTGCCCCAAATTGTCATAAAAGAGCCTCTGTTAATTCGCATAGAGTTTACAAAACAAATGACATATTGCTAATTTCTTGCGGGCGAACTTGGAAATGTAGCCCCCAATAAAATCACTTTTAATTTGTCCTTTGTTATAGGCATGTGGTTTCTATAGTATAGAGTAGACATGTTTACTTACAGTACAAGCAATTTCGTTTTTCAGTGAGTAAATAATACCTTACTTTACATGACTGTATATATAAGTATGCAGTGAAAAAATACAAAGGGAGCTCAGGACAATTTAGGCCCCAAAATGCCCAGAAGATCCCCCTGAAAACAAATAATGCCCCCCCCCCCCCCTGGAATTTTTTGTAGAGATCTACAGTATGTAAAACAATATTCAGAGTGCTTATTTAATGCATTGTAGGCTTGCTCTAAAAGTAGCCCCTGAAAATGAAATTGTAATGTTTTCACTGTATTAGTATCTTAAACGGATAGTACAGTTTTGGTCAAACTGAATGTTAGTAACCAAAACCTGCACCATAGCATTACAAACTAATAGTTATAACTCTACCATGCTCAAAAGGTATACCAATTACAAACGACTATTAAGTAAAATGCCTGTTATCATTAAAAAAGAGCTGTTAAATCACAAGAGGGCGCTCTCTAAAACTGCACTGGTTTCAACCATTTTTAATACAAAATGTGCATGTGATGTTTTTTTTTCTTGAATTGATTGACGGATTACCACCCCTATTCAAATAAATGTGGAATCCCACATTTATTTGGATTGGATATATTTATTGACATTTCAGCTGTTTATGAAAGTCTATTCTGTCATTAAATTGTTTGACAACTCAGTTTTTCATTACCTCACCAAAAAAGTATTTCTTGAAGTGGCCTCCAAACCTAAACTCAACTATCCCTTTAATTCCGCTGACTTATTCTTACCGTCTTGTCCGTACTTCTTCTTGATAACACCCTTCAGGTTCTGGTAGATCTCAGCTCCCATCCTCATGGCTTCACGGAAGCTGGACGCTCCTTATGAAAGAAAGAAAAAAATTGTAACAAAATAAATAAATTATAAAATTTATAGAGGAAAGACAACATCGTTAGGGCCTGGAATAGACCCATTCAGAACTGGTCCCTAAAATACTGGGGTGGAATTGGGGTGGTAATCCTTCAATCAGTTCTTGAGATATCGGGATAACGAGAACGGGACGTACAAACTAATGGAGGGCAACCTGAAAAACATGCATCCAACCACATCATTGCGGAGGCATGAAAATGGTTTAGACCCCAAAATGGTCTGATAAAAATGGTTTTCTACATGGCGTTTCCTACAGCAGTACTAAATTCCATTTTGACTACTTGTGGTCATGTCAATTCACAACCACTGAAATGATGATCTTACCCATTGGTAGCAACATAAACTCCTGCATAGCCAGCTTTTATTACCAGCGTGGCGGCCTCTGTTGATCAAATTGAAAGTACCAATTGACCTTTGACCTCATGACCCCAAAATCGTATCACTTCAGTGGCTCCTCATGATATCGGGAAAATGAGAACAGGACATACAACATGGAAATGTAATGTCTCCGGCCACTTCATTGCGGTGCCATAAAAACGGTTTAGACCCAAAACTGTCAATTAAGAATGTTTTTCCCCCGTTTACTGCAGTTCTTGTATTTGTATTTCTTGTGGTAGTGTTGATTTACACAACCCAAATGATGATCTTACCTGTTGGTAGCAGCATGAACTCCTGCATAGCCAACTTGTTACCGGCATGGCTGCCTCCATTGATCACATTGAAAGCCTGTAGTCAAGAACAATTTAAGCAGAAATTACTTTTAACCCACTCATGACTGGTCCCAAAAATACTCTAGCTAGGGTCTATGGAGAATACATGTTATGGCAAAATCAATCCGTCCTTAAATGTAAATGACAGTAGTGGGAAACGCCCCACACACACACAAAATGAAATGTACGCTCTAATTACCAACCATGTGAAAGAATATAATTTTACTAATATGGGATTATACAAATTTGGCCAGGAAACCCCCTACTAATTTATAATATTTGCAAAATTATAAAACTGATTTACTGTAAATCGTACCGCCAACGCGGAATCGTGCATACGCTACGTGCAAATTACCTCGTGGTGTAATAATAATAATATGACGAATTTATATAGCGCTTAATGCAAACAAGCCTCTAAGCCTCTAAGCGCTTTAGAAAAGGAAATTAGAGTATACGAAGTAAAGAAGTAGAGAGTGGTTGAGCTATGACTGATAATGTTGTTTGAAGAGATGATTTTTTAGATTATCTTTGAACGAGTCAATTGAGGAAGAGTTCTTGACCCAGTTAGGAAGAGCGTTCCATAAATACGGTCCAATAAAAGAGAACCATAAGATCTTGAAAACACTTTGGTATAACAAACAAATTTTGAGTGGCAGATCTGAGTCTTCTCGTTGGTGCATACGGGACAATCAAATTTCTTAAATAGCCAGGGGCATTGCCTGTAGAACATTTAAACATTATCAACAATATTTTAAAATGTATGCGTAAATGAACAGGCAGCCAATGAAGATTATACAATACAGGGGTAATATGGTCGTGGCGTTTAGAACGAGTAATAATTCTGGCAGACGCATTTTGTAGACGTTGTAGTCTTGAAATCTCAATGTCAGGTATACCAGCAAGAAGACTATTGCAATAGTCAAGATGTGATGCAATGAAAACACTTGCCTACTGCATCAATTTAGAAACAAACAATAGACAAGTTTAGAACTCAAATATTGTGACTAAGGTTGGCCTTGGCACTACATTTAGAGGGTTAAGAGTAAGCCTGGGTCGGAACGGACGGAATACCGGAATCCGTCCGGTGTGTGCGTGTTCCGGTTTGGTTTTCTCCATTCCGGTATTCCGATGAAAATCGCGGAAAACCTCTTTTTCCTCAAAAATTCATATTTTGTAGTAGAAAACTATCAGAAGAAAACAAATGACAAAAAAGTACAAGAAAGACGATGTCGAATGCAACTTACAACGACAAGAAATCCGCTGCGTTTATTATGACAGCCGATCTAGCGCGCGGTGCGGCGAGTACGGCATACGATCGACGTCGTAGACTAGCTACCCCGCGCGGCGCGCGCGCCCCTGCCCCGCAGCTAGCTGCTATCACTCAGAGCTGCGCCGTACCATGTCACCCATGTACGTAATACTGCACATGGATTAAACGATTCTCAAACGTTGACATCCAGTCCGCCCTCTATCGGTACAGCCCGCCATATCACTCGTGTACTTTGCGTGCAGGTTATGGGTCTCATTTCTTACGCGAGATATCCATCTGCCGGGAATTGGGGAATTCCCCAATTCCCGGCGGATGGATATCTCGCGTAAGAAAAAAGACCCGATAAGCTGCACGGAAAGTATACAAGTGAAGTGTTAGTGTTGACTTATTCGTGTCGTTGTACTGAGCTGATATGATGTAAGCTTCAGTACACATGCAGGTTCGAGGAGTTAGAAAATGTTCGAGATATAATCAGCGCATTTTTTGTTGTTGCTGTTTTTGCAGGTAATTGTTCTCGTATATAAGTAAAATAAGAGTCTAGAATAGGTGCGATCTTAATCGTAATAATCTTACATTTTCGTTCCTTTTCGGCACTTTTTAAGAGTGCAACTTGAAAAATGCAAGGTCAAGGCAGTTGAGTTGGCCTGTCTCGCAGCGCGGGGCTTGCCTGCGCTGCCGAAGCTATGGCAGACCTTCTAGTGCGTGTTCGTTCCGTATACTATCATTCATTGGCAGGTTTTTTTTTATCGGAATACCGGATTCCGACCGGCACAACACCGGCGGATTCCGACCGGCACAACACCGGCGGATTCCGGAACAAAAAAATTCCGACATGACTCAGGCTTAGTTAAGAGTAATGAAATGCTGGCAATGAAATTGTTTGCCTTGTGGCCCAGTCGGGCAAGTAAAAACAAGATTTTTCAAATTCTAGTGGCCCCAAACAAACAAAAACATTAATGAACAAATTGTTATTTGTGGTTGCCCATTGGGCCAGTGGAATCAAGCAACAATCAATGAAACTATTTGTGACCGGCTATAGCAAAACCTTGCACTCGTCGGTAAAAATCAAAATGTAGATTTTCATACCATTAGAAAGGCCTCATCACAAGCTTTCATTTGATGCTTTGTTCCAATAATTGGCGAAGATATGTTTCAATTCTACCATCATAAGTCTTTTACACACATTATGTGAACTTAATATGCCCATTTCTTCAAAACATGAATTACCGACAAGAGCAGGGCTTTGCTGTAGCCGGACACATTTTTAGTGGCTCCGGCTAGCGGGACTGTGCTAATTTCAAGCATTGAGTAATGTCTTACCGGGACTGGGAGGATGACGGTAGAGTTGCCTGCTAGGTCGGCGATGTGTTTGTAGAGAGGGATCTTCTTAGCAGCGGCTCCGGCCTTGCAGACAGCCAGAGAGACTCCAAGGATTGCATTGGCTCCGAGCTTGGCTGTTTGACAAGAAATTGAACAAGAATAAATCATGCAAAAAGAACAATGTTTACAGTAATTTTGTACTGGGACTAGGAGAATATGACGGTTAAGTTGCCTGCTAGCTCAGCGAAGAGCCTGTAGAGAAGGATGATCTTCTTAGCAGCTCCGGCCTTGCAGACAGCCAGAGAGACACCGAGGATTGCATTAGCTCCGAGCTTAGCTGTTGAACAAGAATAACAATGTTTACAGTAATTTTGAACTGGGACTGGGAGTATGACGGTTGAGTTGCCTGCTAGCTCAGCGATGTTCATGTAGAGAGGGATGCTTTTCTTAGCAGCTCCGGCCTTGAAGACAGCCAGAGAGACACTGAGAATTGCATTGGCTCCGAGCTTGGCTGATGAAAAAAAAAAGGAAGAAAATTGACTCCACAACTACCTCTGAGAATTCACAGCTGATCAACATCAGCTTGATGTTTGAAAATGTACATGTATGCTTTACATTTATGTTACAACATGACTAGCTATGCACCCGCGTCCAAAAAAGCGTTAAAAGGGTATCATGTTCAGCTATAAGGCGTCGCTGACATTTTCTTTAAACCAGAACGTCAATGACGTAGCGCTCATCCGCCATCTCGCAACATCAAATATCGCAAATTTCATGTGGTACACTTTTCAACTGGTCAAAAAATAAAAACTTGATGCCCTGGAAGGGACATAAAAATAAAATTTAAACAAATTAGAGTGAAAAAAAAAAAATAATAATAATAATAATAAATTAATTAATTAAAATAAAAAAAATAAATAAATAATAATAATAATAAATAAATAAATAAATAAAAAAAATTAAAAAAAACAATCAAAAAAAAATAAATAAATAAATAAATAAAAATAAAAATAAAAATAAAATAAATTAAAAAAATTAAAAAATTAAAAAATTAAAAAATTAAAAATTACCATAATTAATGAACGGAGAAAAATTTCAAAATTCTGTGTAGAAGTTTAGTGTACCAAAGTTAGCTCTACCAGATAAAGCAAACCAAATCAAAATCGGTCGAGAAATGAAGGAGAAGAAGCATTTTTTGTGATTTCGAATAAATTTGCATAAATTACCATAGATAATGAATTTCACGATTCTGTGTAGGAGTTTTAAATCCCCCTCCTAGCCCTATCTTATGAACCAATCAGAATCAAAATCGGTTGAAAAATAACGAAGAAGAAGCATTTTGAAAACTGTGGACGGACGGACGGACGGAAGGACGGACGGACGGACGGACGGAAGGACGGAAGGACGGACGGACGGAAGGACGGACGGACGACGGACGCAACGGCATGGCATAAGCTCATCGGGCCCTTCGGGCGGGATGAGCTAAAAAGGGGATGGTTTTCAACACTTATCCCCTTCAAAAGCAAACAATCACAAAGATACATTTTCAGGTGCAAATGTTTTCGACATTGCACCATTAAGGGAAGGTTTTCAAAGCATTACGCCATTAAGGTGTGTAAACTTTAAAAGGTGCGATATGCCACTTTGGGTCCATTTCAGAGGTTGATGGACACGGGTGGGTAGCACTTGTGTATGTGAGTGACCCCCCCTGTCCAAAATTGTTTTGAGGCCCCCCCCCCCCCCCCACCTGAGCTAAAAAGATTGTCTATCTGCCTGATTTGGTGTATTTTCTTTTACTTACTCTTGTTGTCAGTGCCATCCAGAGCCAGCATGACATCATCAATCTCCTTCTGTTTCGTCACATCCAAGTTCTGGAGAAATACAAGCAACAAAGTATGTTTTTTACTCACATGCTTTTTACAATTTACTCTTTGGGCTGAATAAATAATTTAAAAATATAAAAACAATACAAACAAACCATTTTTGCAAATGAAATGCAATATGCTACATGAAAGTTCCAAATATTTATAATATTATAAGTGTTTTGTGTGTACATGCATAGTTTACCTTGTACTATTAAACAAAAGATGTGAAAATTACTGGTATTCATTTTTTTGTTTTAATTTGTGACTCGGTAGATCCACAATACCACAGTAATTTCCTTCTCCTTATTCTTCACACTTACCTTTGCAACGAGTGCTGGAGCGATGATGTCATTGATGTTGCTGATTGCCTTTGTTACACCTGTATTATCAAAAGAAATGAGAGAAAAGTGTAAAATGTGGGGTGGGGGGGGGGATTAATCATGATACCATCCCATTTAATGAATTCCATTTGTTACTTCTATTCTATAAATAACCATAGTTCCACATTTTAGAACAGACTTTTAACATTTGTACTAGGATAAGAAAACACCACTTGATGCAAAAGAAGATGGGGGGGGGGGGGGTAAATCTATCAATACAGCTCCCCCTTCCCCAAAGAAAACACGAAATCGCTACATGTAAATACATGTAATTACAATGTACAGGAACAATAAAGAGGCATTGATATATTATATAAACACACAGATTAAGCAATGTCAAGACCAAGCTGTACAAAGGCTGTTCTGTCATTCAAACATTTACTTTTGCATGTACATGTACATGTTTCCCCCCTCTCAAATGAGCAAACACATAATATACATCCCCCCAACTCCCAAATACACGTAATATTACATGTATTTCCCCCCCCCCCCTACCCTACCCCCACCACCACCACCACCCAAATGAGCAGACATGTAATATTACATGTACAGTATAGCACATGTACATAAACTGATCTTTAATTACCACAGAGAATTTGGTAACTTGTCATATCATCGGTTGAGAAAGAGAAGGTCCTAAGTCACTTTTTGTATATAGTTTGTAGTATGAAAGCTGTGTCATGTCATGTAGGAATTAAATATATTTAATGAATATTGCCAAAATAAGACATGATCATTATCTGAAATGTTTGAATTACAAAGAGAAGGCTCAGACCTACGAGATAGTATGCAACTATGCATTACTCAATTTAGCAAAAAATAGACTTAAAGGGACTTAGTAACATTGTCCAAATCCTCAAAATAAAATTGTAATTCCAGCGGTTCCCTTATACTTTGTTGTATTCGTATTAACAATAAAATCATGGGACAGGTTTTGGTTTTTCAAATTTCCCTTTCGTTACAAAGATATGTATGATTGAAGTATTCAGATAAGAAAAACTCTGGGCGAGTTTTTCTTCCACTCTGGGCGAGTTTTTCTTCCGTGTACAAAGTGAGTGCAGTGAGTTACTGAATATCACTTTGCATTTTTGCTCATTACTTGGCCATACAATGTCCACTTGACTTGACATTTTCACACAATACCCTGTGGACATATGAGATAACAACAATATACATTGCATCAACCATTCATCACTTTTTGCACAGTATGTCAACAAAGTTACTAGATCCCTTTAATGCCATCTCCTTCTCACCCGGTGTCCGGGATATGTAATATTTAACCCTTGTCCAGGATGTATGAAAGGAGTAACATAACACCCTCAGCCTAGATCAGATCCAGACATTCTTTTAACTTATGTGGGCAAAAAAAAAAACACATATAGAAACGGGAACCAGAATGAATAGACCTTTGCAAGCCAATTGCATTCAATGCGTGTCTATTGTGTGCATACATCTGACTAGAGCCAACCATGGCACTCAGAGGGTTTACACCAGCACTTGCCCACTTGCCCAAGGCAAGTAAAAATTGGAGTTGGGCAAGTGCAATTCCATAAATTGTCGAGGTTGCTTGCCTGATCGGGCAACTAAATACCTGTTCAACTTCAGGAGAACAATGTAATTTCATAATATGTGTTAATTTCATCTAGAAGTATAAGGACAAGTACAATTTTTATTGGGGCAAGTAAATTTCATATTGGGGCAAGTCAAATTTCAAAATGTATGATTTTACTTGCATGCCCGAATTTGCCAGTATACAGACAAAAAAGTTAGTGTGCAGGCTTGAACAGACATTTGACATCACACACCACCACACACACACACACACACACACACACACACAAGAGGCATGATCTATGTTAAATATATGTACAGTCAAACCTGTTTTAGCGGCCACCTGTCTATAGCAGCCAACCTGCCTATAGTGGCCACTCAAAGTGATCCCTTGCAGAGAAAAACAGTGTAACTGAACCTGTCTATAGAGGTCACTTGTCTACAGTGGCCACATTTCTTGTCTCCCTTGGGTGGCCACTATAGACAGGTTTGACTGTACATGTAATTACCCTTTCCCAGGAACCTGCTCGGGTCCTTGTCCCTCAGCTCCAGGGCTTCATAGATACCGGTGGAGGCACCGCTCGGCACCGCAGCACGGAAGGTGCCTGGAGAGATTCAGAGAGATCAAAATGTAAGAGACATTAAAGCCACCATTTACATTATGCAGCTGAATACATGGTCATTGAAAGTCAAGCTTATAAATATGTTATTTATCTTGCTTTGTTAGACTCATCGGTCATCCTATTGTCCCTGAGATCCAAGGCTTTGTAGATACCGGTGGAGGCACCGCTCGGCACCGTAGCACGGAAGGTGCCTGGAAAAGATCGAGGGAGATAAAAATGTAAGAAAGACATTACAGCCACCATGTAAATGAACATTATGCAGCTCTGACTACATTGATAGTTAATATTATGTTATTCATCAGTTTGACCGATCCAATTTCCCCTGAGATCCAAGGCTTCATAGATAGCGTGGAGGCACTGCAGCATGGAAAGTACATGGAGAGATTATGAGATGAAACATCAGTGTCATTTTAAAAATCCTTACGTGATAATTATGTATTTCCTGTAGTATGTAATATAATACTACCTATAATCCTAGATAAGTAAACTTAGTTAATAAGTGCCCAAGTTCCTTTCATGTACATGAACGGCTAACATGTTCCAACATCAAACAAACATAAAGAACTAGATGGATCTTCGACTGCGCGCAGTCGAAAATGATGCCTCCGCCATTGCGTGATTTATATATCAACCCCAAATTAATTTGTCAACTCAATTTTGATAGTAATCTGTCTACCAGATCTGATGTATTAGGTTTCTTTAAATACATGGACAAGACCAGGTTCATGCATGGAATTATGCTCACGATACTAGAGAGCTTCATACATGTGATGTATGCAGATACCAGTAATAGACACATCATTTGGCTCGGCAGCATGGAAAGTGGCTGGTATTTATAGCATGTAAATTAAAGGATATCATTGACATATCAATTGACTAAATGTTGTGGCAATTAAATCACCAGTGCAATGATACCCAAACTATAACCTCATGTGAATAATAACAAGATGAGACCTTGTGCAGGGTTTGAAATTATCACAGGCCCCGCCGGCCCTGGGCAACCAAAACTGGGCTTTGGGCTACTGAAATATTAAATTGTCAACTTTTACTTGCCCGACTGGGGCATCAAAATGAGCATACTTTTGTAATGTTTCACTTTGTGTGGGGCAACTCAATTCAAGATTCAGGGCCAGCAAAATTTAAATAAATCATAATTTTTACTTGCTCGACTGGGCCACTCTGAAAAATAATGTATTACTAGCATCAGTTGTATAATTACAGGTCCCATGTACATGTGCATTCACGGCAGTACATGTGTTGAACATGTACTACACACATGTACATAAATTATGAATACATGCATGTCTAGCTGTGAAAGAAGAGTCAAGGGCGTCTTTGAAGGTCAGACAGGTTAATCACTTCTCATTATTACCCCATTGACTGGGTACACACTTTACATTGGCACTCTGTACGACCAGATGGGATTTCAGTCTTATCAAGTGGAGAAATGCCAGCCGGTGATCTATCAATGGGCATATATATGTGTGCATACTGTGACCTCAACTATGTCATTGCAAGGATGATGAAGTTGAACTACACACATGTACATTGAATAGTCATGTAGGACACGTATGCAGGGCTTCATACTTTTTATGTTACGAGTGGCCTGGCCGCCCAGGCCCTTATTCATAAAACCCTGCTAGCTTAGTTCCTTGCTAAGACCATTTCAGATGGTACAGTTGAGAGAGCAACAAGCAATTTTCCTGGTTCCCACTTCCCAACTAGAGTTAGCTGGTTTAGCCTTTTGATACCTACTGAGTCTGAGTTATACATCTACATTAGGTAATTTAGCAAAGTTCTGAAAGATCACATATATTTGCTAATTCTAGGACCGCCCCTTCGGGCCAGCAAAAATGTATAAAAGTCACATTTTGTTGGCCTGATCGGGCAAGCAGATTTTCAACCCGACATTGACAAAATAAGACAATCTATAGTCAGAGATTTTATCAGGAAAGAGTGATATTTTGAATAGTAAAAAGTTTACTCATTTTGGGGCCAGTAAATTTTTCTTTCGGGCCACCAGAAAAGGGGAAGAAATTATTTCACTGGCCCAACTGGGCCACTGACCAAAAAGGTAAGTGTGGAGCCCTGATAATTACTTAGCCACATCATCTAAAATAGACTTAGCATGAAACTAAGCTAGGGTTTTTAAAATTGCATATGGGCACAGGACTTCTTAAAGGATCCTTCTTCTTTTTCTTTGTAGTGCACGGTCTCCTTCAATTCTGAAAATTGTTGTGCAGTATTTTGGTTGTGATGTCTAGGGCTACAAATCAACAAGGTAAACACCCTACTCTTTTGCAGTTTGTGAACAGGTAGGGCCAGTACGTCAACTAAAATAATTTCCTCTCAATTTAGGTGACCATTCATTACTGAAACTTTTTTTTTCCTTTTTTGTTTTTTCTTTTCTTTTGTTTTTGTTGGGGGGGGGGGGGGGGGTAATGGGCAACTGTACAATATCCTGCTTATTTAATTGGATAAAATAAAGGGAATCAAACTGTTATCACTTGTTAATACCCCCGTCACATTAGCTACGCTCTCGCGCCGACCTAGCGCCGCTCCTAATCCCCATTCATAAAATTGGAAGCGTGGGGAGGACGTGGGGAGAGCGTGTTGAGGTCGTGTGGAGAGCGGCGTTCATTGTTCGCTATTGTTTAGATCGTACACTTTTCTCGGCCGCTCTGGCGCCGCTCCCGCGGCGACCAAGTTAAATTAGCAAATTGGCAACGCAGTGGGCAATGAATGGGAAGATTATCTCACATGCGTCAATAGATATCCTTCCATGAATAGCTCGATGAACAAAAGAGCAGGACGTAGCTAGCTCGGCGTTCGCTTTGGACATGTTGAAAAACAAACTTTTGAGGCTTCGGCGTCCTACTCTTTGTTCAGGGGCTATTGTATGTCCATGCATGGGAGGATATCTTTTCACACAAGTGTCATAATCTTCTCATTCATTCCCAAGTTGAACAAGAGACATTCTTGCAGATCTATTCCAGCACTTCTGCTAGTGGACGCTATAGATTGCGAAGTTTGACACGTTTCAACTATAGGTAAAATGATATCACAATTTAAAATGGCATGTCCGGGCAAAAATGTACATTTGGGGGAAACTCAATTTCTGGCAAAAACGTGGCATGGCGGCATACAAATTATATGAGGCTCCAATGAATGGGGACATACGCACACCCTATGTATGCATTATGAACACATATTTCCCGCAAATATATGATTGTTTTGTCCAAAATCTACCACCACCACTACCACTACTACCACTACTACCACTACTATCACCACTACCACCACTGCCACCACCACTACCACTACCACTACCACTACTACCACTACTACCACTACTACATGTACCACTACTACTACTACCAATCATATTCAACAATAATAACCCTCCCCATTCCCTCCACCCAACCTCGTGAAACGCACTGAGTGTGTTCAACTACATTCGTACATGGTATTGGATCGCACAGAGCGTGTGTATGGCGATCGTGTTTCCCCTGCGCTTTGAAAAAAATGTTGGTTTTTTTTATAAGTACGAGAACGCAGACAGAGCGTAGAGCAAATGACCTCGTCTCATTGTTATGAGCTATTGTTAGAGATACACCAAGCGTGCACAGTGAATAGCTCGGAAAGCGTGGCCAAAGCGTACGCAGAGCGTGTTCAGGTCGTGGCAAGAGCGGGAACGAGCTACCATTGTGTCATTAATCGCTCGATTTGTCGGCGTTTCCCCTGCGCTTTGGAAAAAATGTTGGTTTTTTTAATAAGTACGAGAACGCAGACAGAGCGTGGCTATAGTGTGACGGCACACTAAGCAAGAGGATAAGATGTAAATTATGTTTAAATGATTCATTTGAACAAAATTTGTTGAAGGAATAAAGTTATAATGGGAATGCATGCTGATTCCTACCAGCCATGCATTGTCTATGCACAGCCTGCTACACACAACAGTATGGTAATGTCTGTAATCTGTATTGAGTGACATACCAAATCCATTTTAGTCTTGAACAGGTTATACCAGAATGGCATGTATGAAGACTTGACTTCAAAAGGGCAATGAGAAGAGAGATGTGATGGTGTTAAAGGTGCACCTGTAGAGTGTCAGATATTGCCCAAAATGACATTTGGCACTTCAATCCTATACTAAAATCATTGTACGATATGTCCGAATTATGTGTGAAAGTTTCATTGAAAAAGAACACTGCTTTCCTGGTTAAAAAAGCGAAAATTTGCATCGGCTTTTACAACGAATTACTGTATAACGTGTATGACATCTATGACCGTTCATTAACGCCCTTGAGCTGAATGATTATCAATGATAGATATCGTCATACTAAAGGGGCATTTTTAAAAATCTAACCCTATTTTATTCTTCTCTTACCATTTAAGCCAAACAACACGGTAGAAAAGAAATGTGGAAGCTCCAAGTAATTTTCATGGAGTTAGACACTTTACTGGTTTCACTTTAAGGACCTGCTCATGAGCAGAATCTCCAGAAGAAAGAAAAAAAAGGAAACATACCAATGGATGTAGTGAGGTCCACCTCCACTGTTGGGTTTCCACGGCTGTCGAAGATCTCACGAGCGTAAATCTTGGTGATCGACATGATGACTTGAGTTGGGGTTGTTGTTACAGGTTCTGTTAGAAGAAGAAAAAAAATACATTATTTATGTGAAATACGGTAAGGATTTTTAGCAGTGCTCAAAGTTAGAACAGTCCCACTGGCCCAGTGCCATTAACCCGTAAAGGACGAATTGATTTTGGTATATAACACGTATTCTCCATGAAGCCCGAATAATTTTGGGACCAGTCCTGAACAGTTTAATAATTAGCTTCAGACCACAAAAATTAATTTCACTAGATTATCTGGATATGGTCTAGGATATATTGGATTTGGTGACTTTAGATAGGCTGTTCTTTTCTCTCTGTTTGTAGTTCAAATTGTGTCCATTATAAGTTAATAAGTTGCCACTGTGTGCAGTAAATGGTCCTATCACTTATCAGGACCATTTACAATACTTTGTACTTTTACTCAGTTTTAGCATGTTTACTAGATCAGTAGATGTGACACTGTGCATTTGAAAAAGAAATAATTGCAGAAATTATAAAAACAAACATACACATTTCAGACATGTAAATTCGGGGTCGTGCGCGTGATCCCACTTTTCTATACTCTCTGAATTGATGTGAAGAAATTTATATATATATTATAATAATAATAATATACATTTTATTTTTTAAACTAAAAAAAAAAAAATTATTTAAACATCAACAAACACTCAAAATCAAAGTTTCAAACAGTCAACATTTTTTCTTTTCTTTTCAAAGTTGTATTGTTTATTTGGCGCTAATGTGCTTTCGTACTCCTTTTCCTAACCCTAACCCTAACCCTAACCCTAACCCTATTCCCTAACACGTAGCCGTTAGGGTTAGGGTTAGGGCACATCTACACTGTAAGATGGTTCTGTATACATACAGTAACCATTTACCTTACACTAGTGCTTATCGTGGTCGAAGCTACCTTTCCGATTTTTCTCTCTCACATACCTTCTCTTTCTCACTTCTTTTGCGCTCCAGCTATATATAAATGCATAGTGCAACATTTGATCATTTTTTATTATACAAATTTTAATCAAAATACGTTCTGCTATGCTCACCAAATCTGCATTTTCAGCGGCAAAATTTTGGTGAGTCCGTCTTCCTTCGGGAATTGGCAGGAAAAGGCCGACTGTACACGCGCCAGCTATGGCTGGCTATGGCATAACCATGTAAACATGTGATAACATGTAAACATGAAAGTTCGTTCAACTAGTCTTTTACAAGGCGTAATCATTTAGTCACATGAATGTATGTTGGTAGCAGAGCGTGATGACATTGGTTCACATAATTACGGCGTTAATAGTCAACGTCTTGATGGAAGATCAACATCCCGATCTCGAATGGTCGACACTCGAAGAGAGTGCACAGTAGCAGCGTCACGTAACTAAACATCGCTATGCAATGCATTGTGTCGCGTGTACCGAGCGCACTCGGACACGAACCAGAAAAAACCGAGTCGCCATTACAACACAGTCAGCATGCTAGAAACGGGCATTCACGTTGACGTTAACGCTAAATGAGCTAAATTTACACATTTTGGACAAGAATTTTCATTTTGAAAGTTCCATCTGGAGTGAAATGGTGAGTTAATGCATAAAACAAATATATTAGCGCCTGATTGTGATCGATAATGGTGATGATGCTGCTTACTGAAGTAGCATGATTTTGTGTAAGATGTGGTGCATGTCAACAGCACGTTCGAACACGTAAGTGAATGGCGATGAGTGTATGTGTGGGTTAGGGTTAGGGTTAGGGGTAGGGTTATGAAAATGAGTACGAAAGCACATTAGCGCCGTTTATTTGTAGGGTAAAGGCAATTTCACTTTTCAGATGAACATTGTCATTACATTATTTCATTCTGCAGAAACGGTTACACGGTCTGTCAATGTTATGCATTGCGAATCTGTGCATATTTGCGGTACCCCATATTTGTGTGGGATTGCTTCACGCACGTCGCTCGTGCAGGAACCGATCGACCAGCAGCTCTGGCCCACAGCACGCCCCTGGATTGGCCGAATCGCTACCGGCGTCGGCTGCTGTCCGTGATCGTGCTCTCGCGCACGTACACAAAATGAATGTTTAAAATCATGCTATCACTTAACATACACTCATAATTACACATTCATCGAGCTCTAGTGCGAACGAGATTATTGAAATATATTCTGATGAAAAATAGGAGCATAAGTTAATACTTACATGGGTGAAATTTATTGAAAAGTGGAGATGCCGAACTTCTTGCTGCTCTGCCGGTGCGGTTTCCGAAGATCCTTAAAAGGTCATTATTATGCAAATTTATGCGAAGGCGAAGATCAATGAACTTTCCTGACCCAAATATAATACGTAGCTCAAGAAATCATTGTTTTATTATAAACTCATATCATTATATATAAGTACAGTAAATCAAAATTGTTGGGACCGGAAAAATATATTTTTGTATTCAATATGATCATTATACTTTAACTTTCGTAATGTGTTGTATCGTCAAAAAAACTATTCATGTACGATCCTAATCAACGTGGAACCAAGAACATCGGAAGATGCATTGCGAAAGATTCGTCTAGTATCAATCTCGCCCAAACTATTATTCGCTCCACAACAAGAAAGGTCGACTAGTGAACTAATTTTCTCAGCTAGCTCATCTTAGAAAAACACAAAAATATGCACGCATTGACTACACTTTTGAATAATTGTGGACTGATTACTTTTCTTCGTGTTCGTAAATTGATACTAGTGAAATATACTGAGACAAACATTTAAGTGAAATACAGTCATGTAATTACGCCAACATAATTATGTATTTTCAAAATGAACAATAAAATAAAAGAACAGGGGATACATTTGACAAGCAAATTCAATCAATATGTCTTCCTTTCAAATCAGCAGAGGCGTCGATCCGTTTTTTGCGATTGGGGTTAGGGGGCGGGGCAACATTTTCTGGAGTCATCGGTGAAAGATTGTTGTTGCTGTTGTTGTTTTGTAATTTTGGCGTTCATTCAAAATTAATATTTACGCCAGTTATTTATATAAGATGATGACGTCATAATTAAGGGAAATTGAGCATTCCTATTGGTTGATTACTGATGCTTAATCCGGTATAGTAAATGGTAAAGTTATAGTGCATATGCACTATAACTGCGCAGGGGGTGGCCTTGGTGTGCGTAATGTGCGCTTGTGCGCTTGTTCTTGAATGGGGAAAATGCGCAGAGCGCGCAATTATTTTTAATACGCGTTGGCCCTTGTACAAATTTACGCAGGGCCGACGAGAGAACACTCACAATTTGAGCAAGGTCAATTTGGGTTTATCAACATGATAACAAAATCAGTTCCTCAAAATAATCATCTGATATAACAAATAGTACATGATTCCTGTCGTTAAATATTCCATAATAGACACCTCTACATTTTTTATTTCTCTCGTGCGATTATATTGCACTCGGCCTCGATGCAATATAATCGCTCTCGAGAAATTAAAAATGTATCGTTGTCTATTCTGGTATATTCAACTCCAAACCATGCACTATTTGTATAATAATAAATTATTTCAATGGAGCTCCTATGCCTGTCCATCAATCAAATCCGACCTAACCGTACATCGGTGAGTTCTAACATTGGCACGCCCAAAATTTGAAGACTGGGGTGGGGAGAATAAGGGGCTGGGCAGAAAATAGTTTTCAACCGAATGACATCCCATTAGGGGGTCTAGGGGCGGAGCCCCGCACACCCCTTGGATTTTAGCAAATTAAAACTCTCAATTAAATTCACTTGAGTATTGGTACTTCCCGAAATACCCTGCACTAAATTAGTTAGTTTTAATTCCGTTTGAAAGTTCATTGAATAAAACATGTGAAATGAGAATCATTCACTTTCGAATGCTCTTTGTAAAATTTGATTTCAAAATATTTTATTTACATATCGTCTGGCTATAGGGGATATCATGAATCTATTTTTTTTTAGCATATAATACTTATACACTTCTTTCAAAAAAATCAAAAAAAGTTTTTTAAATAGTTGTTGATGATATCTCTATTTAATCATTATTTCAACAAAACATCACATGCATAATTTTGTATGAAAAATGGTTGAAACCAATGCTTTTTTAGAGAGCTCCCTCTTGAGTTGTAACTGCTCTCTTTTTTTTCTTTTTGTTTTAGATAACCGGGTTTTTACTTAGTCGTTTGTAATTGTGTGTATCATTTCGAGCATGGTGGAATTATAACTTTTAGTTTGTACCGTAATGGTTCAGAACCGTTCAGGTTTTGGTTACTAAAATTCAGTTTGACCAAAACCCAACTATCCCTTTAAAGGGGTAGTTTAGTTTTGGTAGAGAGGGCGCTGCACATCACAATTTTTTTGTGAGATAATGAAAAACTGAGTGTCGAATTTGAGAGAACATGCAATTTTAATGGCAGAATAAACGTTATTTGTTCAAAATCGGTCCAGAAACGGCTGTATTATCAATAAATATATCCGATCGTAATACATTTGGGCCCCAAATTTATTCGATGGTTTAAAAAAAAAAAAAAAAAAAAATTGCATACCCTTTTTCAAAAATGTTCAAAAGCGGTTTTTAAATAGTTGTTGATGATCTCTCTATTTAATCATTATTTCAACAAAACATCGCATAATTTTGTATGAAAAATGGTTTAAACCATGCCTTTTTAGTGAGCTCCCTCTTGTGTTTTAATGGCTCTTTTTGAATGATAACAGGCTTTTTATACTTAGTCGTTTGTGATTTTGCATACCTTTCGAGCATGGTGGCGTTATAACTATTAGTTTATAATATCACTGTGCAGGTTTTGGTTACTAAAGTTCAGCCTTACAGTTTTGAAAAGTGTAAGCATATTTTTTTATTTTTTGAAAAATCATCGAATAAATCTGGGCCCCAGATTTATTCCGATCTGATATATTTATTGATAATTCAGCCGTTTCTGAACCGATTTTTATCAAATGAAGTTTATTCTGCCATTACGATTATATGCTCTTTCAAGTTTTAAACTCAGTTTTTCATTATCTCACAAAAAATTATTTCGTGCAGCTCCCTCCAGTGGCGGATCTACGGGGGGGGGGGGGGGGTGGGGGTGGTTAGGGGGTTTAACCCCCCCCCCCCCGGCCCCCTCCCCTTCACCTGCCGACAATGTGATGTGCATCGAAAAACGCCATCATGTGTCCAGACCCACACAGTATCCGCATCGTCATTGGGTCAACCCCCCCCCCCCCCCCTAGCAAAAAGCTAGATCCGCCCCTGCCCTCTATACCAAAACTGAACTACTCCTTTAAGCTGTCTCTCAAACTATTCATGCTATTAGTACTATTCACTGATAATTTACATTATAACATTATCTATAAAAATGTGTATTGTGTTCTGACATGTCGGACCCACTGATCGAGTTCACGTTTATTGTGAGATGTCATTCTTTCGATAAAACATTTCCGCCGCTTCTGATCTATTAATAGCTCTTAGTCTAGTTGGGGAAGTTTGGTAAACTGGCAATACGCGGACTATCATGATCTGCCCTATCTTTTCGAGATTTGACGCATGCAGTTGTGCTATAGTATAGAGGTTGAATGTTATTCATTCAAATACGTGATTAAATAATCCATATTTTCGATTGTTGCTTGTGCTGACACTTTTCCACTTGACTTCAGTATTGAAGAACATACTACAGAAAGGATGGCTGAGCAAATAGACAAATCCTTGTTACAGGAACAATTAAAATGCCCATATTGTCATGAAACTTTAGTAGACGCGAGATTGCTGAAGTGTGGACATTCGTATTGTAGACAGTGTATTCGTTTGATGCGTCCTTTGCCGCGTAGGCATGGTACTCGAAAATTTGAGTGCCTCTTAGTCTACTGCCAAAATAAGACCAGCAGAATCTCCAATAAAAGAGAGTCGAGGATCACCCTGAAGATAAACAGTCTGAACAACATTCCCCAGGTTTTGGCCAACAGCAAGAGAGACGGAGATCCTGAGGGGGAGACGTGCAAGACTCATCCAGGGAAAGAGGAAGACTACTATTGCGAGAACTGCGAGATTGTCGTGTGCAGCCACTGCGTCATTTCTGACCATTTCAACCACGGGACGCAACCGAAGAAGATCACGGAGATGGTCGACATTATCAAAGAACGGGTCCGGGGCTTGCTTGAGAAGGCCGACGTCTGGACCGCTGAGCATGGTGCTTACCTGGACACCATCAAGCACCACAAGCAGGTCGGGTTGCAGACCCTGACCCTGGTCGAGAGAGAAATCTTGCAGGAGTACACCACTCGCCTCGAACTACTTAACCAGTCCAGGGACAGACTCCTCAGCGATGTCAACAAGTCGAAATACTCCTTCAGTGATCGAATGGACAAACTCTTGCAGACCGAGAGGGAGTACACGACTAAAGTGAAGCAGTGCAGCATCCTGGCCCAGTTCTACAAGGG
Source organism: Echinarachnius parma (assembly GCA_037951105.1). NCBI lineage: Eukaryota > Metazoa > Echinodermata > Echinoidea > Clypeasteroida > Echinarachniidae > Echinarachnius > Echinarachnius parma. Next base: position 121,571 of record JBAMJV010004474.1, read on the forward strand.
CTGGTCCGTAGATATGGAGAAGTACATGTCTCACGACGTTCCAGACACGGCGGATGCGAAGAGTAACCTGAAGATGGTGAGGGCGCTCTACTTTGAAAAGTTCCCGACCCCATCGGACAGCTTGTACATGAAAATCGGGTTTATTGGCCACCATCTCAAACTTTCAAACATTGCAAGCATTGTGGAAGACCCTTCCGTCTCATCTCCCGTCGTCTCCTCCGCCACGTTCTTCCCTAAAGGCTTATCTTTTGGGTCACGTCCTTCCTCCTCATCTCCCGTCGTCTCCTCCGCCCCTTCCTTCGCCAAAGGCTTCTCTCTCGCACCGAATACTTCCTCCTCATCTCCCGTCGTCTCCTCCGCCCCTTCATTCCCCAAAGACTTCTCTGTCGCATCACACCCTCCCTCCTCATTTGCCTTCGGTTCCCCCGCCACTTGCTCCCCCAAAGGCTTCTCTTTCGCATCACATCCTTCCTCATCATCTCCCATCGTCTCCTCCGTCCCTTCCCTCCCCAAAGGCTTCTCTGTCGCATCACATCCTTCCTCCTCATCTCCCGTCGTCTCCTCCGCCCCTTCCTCCCCCAAAGGCTTCTCTTTCGCATCACATCCTTCCTCATCATCTCCCATCGTCTCCTCCGCCCCTTCATTCCCCAAAGGCTTCTCTGTCGCATCACATCCTCCCTCCTCATTTTCCTTCGGTTCCCCCGCCCCTTCCTCCCCCAAAGGCTTCTCTGTCGCATCACATCCTTCCTCCTCATCTCCCGTCGTCTCCTCCGCCCCTTCCCTCCCCAAGGGCTTCTCTGTCGCATCACATCCTCCCTCCTCATTTGCCTTCGATTCCCCCGCCCCTTCCTCCCCCAAAGGCTTCTCTGTCGCATCACATCCTTCCTCCTCATCTCTCGTCGTCTCCTCCGCCACTTCCTTCCCCAAAGGCTTCTCTGTCTCATCACATCCTCCCTCCTCATTTTCCTTCGGTTCCCCCGCCCCTTCCTCCCCCAAAGGCTTCTCTGTCGCATCACATCCTTCCTCCTCATCTCCCGTCGTCTCCTCCGCCACTTCCTCCCCCAAAGCATTCTCTGTCGCATCACATCCTCCCTCCTCATTTGCCTTCGGCTCCCCCGCCACCTGCTCCCCCAAAGGCTTCTCTGTCGCATCACATCCTTCCTCCTCATCTCCCGTCGTCTCCTCCGCCCCTTCCCTCCCCAAAGGCTTCTCTGTCGCATCACATCCTCCCTCCTCATCTCCCATCGTCTCCTCCGCCACTTCCTCCCCCAAAGCATTCTCTTTCGCATCACGTCCTTCCTCCTCATCTCCCGTCGTCTCCTCCGCCCCTTCCTTCCCCAAAGGCTTCTCTCTCGCACCGCATCCTTCCTCCTCATCTCCCGTCGTCTCCTCCGCCACCTGCTCCCCCAAAGGCTTCTCTGTCGCATCACATCCTCCCTCCTCATTTGCCTTCGGCTCCTCCGCCCCTTCCTTCCCCAAAGGCTTCTCTGTCGCATCAAATCCTTCCTCCTCATCTCCCGTCGTCTCCTCCGCCCCTTCCTCCCCCAAAGCCTTCTCTTTCGCATCACATCCTTCCTCCTCATCTCCCTCCGACAGTGCCTCCTCCTCATCTCCCTCCGACAGGGCCTCCTCCTCATCTCCCTCCGTCAGGGTTTCCCCCTCATCTCCCTCCGACACGGCTTCCTCCTCCGATTAATACATTCCTTCTATAACTCTCGTCTCCTTCTCAAGCATTGTCCCAAAGGCTTCTTCCGCTGCGTATCTGATCTTCCGCTTTATGTAATTCCTCATCATCTCCCTTGTTTTTCTCCCCTTCCGTCTCCTTTCACGTTTTGCACTCCTTTCTTATATCCCTTCTGTCTCGGAAAAGGAGGGATAAATATGTCAAACGTTAAAATACAAAGTTATGCGCTGAAGATAATATAGAACAAAGATTGTCCGATATTATAATGAAGTTTTTAAATAAGCTGCTTATGTCCCAAAGTTCTTGTGTTGAGAATGTTATATTTTGATAAATATGTTGTTCTAAAGAAACAAGACAAGATATTATTGCTTGGAAATGTGTACAATTAGTATACAGTATTGCTGATCATGCTACTATGGCATAATTATAAACTTACGTATACAATATCACATATTTATTGTAAGCATTGGGATTTCTCGAATATGTTTGTTATTGGGCATGTTGGGGGCTATATTGGATATAAAACGAATTTATATACGCTCAAAGTAAAATGTAAATATTTCTGTGAATCTAAATTTATATTGGGTTGCATACCATGCAATAGACAGAAAATCCATCTCGTTCTGGAGGGGTCCTTTGGTGATAAAAAGAAATCGTCAAAGAACCCTGGAAACATTGTCTGATTTTTCTCGGACTAACCATGCAAGTGCAATGGAAATATGTATTAATCTATAAGTTGAACGAGTACATTTCCGTAAACAGAAGAAAGACATTATATCAGGAAAAATCAAATAACTGTGTTAAGGGTACCAACTAGTCAGAAAAAAAAACAATAATTTTTCTACAGTCTCATATATAAATATGATTGCAAAATTGTGTGGAAAAATAATTGGAAGTTTATTTTCGGAAACAGTTTATTTGGTCTGAATTGGACAAGAAATGTAACAGAAATAAAACGCGTTTCAAATTGTCAAAATCACGAGTAGATTTGATTGTAGTAGTATAGATAATTTGTATCACTTTTGTTATACTTTATGATTCATTGTACATTATTTTATACATTATTTTAGCCTACCCAGTTTTGTTAAAGGAATCTAGTAAAACTTTTATGGCAAAGGGTCGATACAATTTAAATTTCTGTGATCCGATATGGCCAATCAATGAGTGATGTGTGAACATTTCATGTTAACTGAATGTCATAGCATAAATATAGCCGAGAAAATGGCGAAAATGCCAATTGCTATTTGAAAATTCATCGCCATTAGTTTGTATACAATTGGAATGATCCCAGTGATTTTTCTTATAAATGTAAATATCTAGATAACAATGAAAAACAAACCAAAGCTGGTTTCATACTTCAGACTAAATTTCAAGAGCTCAGTTCCAAAAGGCGCTAAATCCACTTTCCATAACAAATGAGTTAGCGATATCAGTACATTAATACGCTACGTAACTATCTAGAATCCAAATTTAGGACAAATTACACAATCAAATAAAAAATATGGGACGATCCATATTTATATTCCCATGGGCATGTGTACAAAGTATGACAAAGAAACCTGCTTTACTCCAAATTTGAAGAAAAAAAAGAGTGAATTTAGCGCCTTTTGGAAGAAAGCTCGTCTTGTGTAAGATGATCGAGAGCAACCAGGCAAGAACCAAGTGCATGAGTTCGGTCCATTTTGACAAAGTTATATATCCCATCAAAACTATGACTGCACTGAAGTTATATATTCCATCAAAACTATGACTGCACTGAAAAAGACAAAAAGTTGAATATGAAGATACTGTTGTAGATAGAACCGTATAAAATGAGGGGAACATATTTATACAAATTATTACTTTTCATAACTTGTAAATAAATATAGGATTCTTTATGAATTAAGGGAGAGATTACAAAGTTTGACAAGATTTATGAAGTTTGTATTGAAGTGGAGAAGCTAATTGTGCTAGAAAGAATATGGAAACATTATAGGGAACCTATTAATTAAAAGGTATGTAAAATGTAGAAATGTAGAATAGTTAGATTTGTTTGAAGTTATTTTGTTCTTATTCAGTGAATTGGTAAACTGTGTTACGTCATTTTTAATTTTAATCAATTAACTATGTTTATTAGTTACGTTTTCATTTTTTTAAAGGTATAGATTTTCAGATAAAAAAGTTTTCGAAACAGAAAACAAATTTACATATTTCAACAGCATGCTGACGGCGTGGATTGAACTTTCAATAAATATTTCTGCATTTAACGATATACATGGCAATGTTCGGAATTTACTACACAAGCCCTTTTGTATAATATGTCAACAATATTGATCAATTCGTTTGGTCGATATATGTTTTTGGTAACTTTCCCAATACTTGATTCTGTTGCAATATTAGATTTAGATTCAATTGATTTACTTATTATGTGCAATTATATTGATTGTTGTTTATTTATAATTTTTATTGTGGATGATAAGACTAGGAATTTATATTTTAATGATGTGTATAATATGTTCTGGGTTTTGAATTTCAATTAATCTGATCATAATTCAATTCTTCTCGAAAGTAGGCCTACTTTGATTATATTACCAAGTGTGCTTCATAGTTTATAATATTGTAATTATGAAATTGTTTAATAACCATATTGTAGCTTTGATTCAGTTGTACTGTAATATATAATCAAATTGTGCAATTGTATTTAGTAAATTGGCCTTATGAGAGTATTTCAATTGATTGTTGTTTATTAATAGTTCGAATCATTACTTTTAAAACATTGTGGATTATAATATCAATACAAATATACATTTAAATGAGTAGCAACACATGTTTTTTGTTTTTTGAATGTAGACTAATTATATTCTTCTCGATTATTGTAATTGAATTATATCATTTATTATGCTCCATATTTCATACTGCAAATTTTAAATTACATACTTATTGTTATCTTGATTCAGTTGCAATTATTAGATTTAGATTCAAATTAATTTATAAATTGTTAGTTATTGATAATGTATAGATTTTAAAACCATTGTATGAATGATAGGAATAGGAATGTCCGATACAAATTAGTCTGATACAAATGCATGTTTCTTACTTTGATTACATTATTATGTGTTTCATATTATTGTAAATTTGAAATGTTATAATTACTGTATCGGAATTTTGATTTAATATTATGTAGTTACAATGTTCACTGAGTCAAAATTGTCAATAATATTTAGAACGTGGCTTGACTGTATGTAATTTGTTGCTTATTGAGAGCCCCATGTGTTTCTAAAAAGTAACACATTGTGGATAATTAATTACTAAGAATTTACATTGAAATTAGTTGACACTTGACGAATGTTTTAATGCACTTGGCTCGATGAATGTAATTTAGTTGCACTTTGGATTTCTCCTTAATTCTATATTGTTAATTTTAAATTGTAGAATGACAGTTTTTAAATATTCAATTATTTTACTTGTAATAATTATGTTTAATATAATGACTCATATAACAATAAAATTTAATTTGAATTCAGTTGGAATAAATACTTTTTAATGCAGTAAAAATATCCTCTCCTTTTATGATTGCCATTGTCTAGTATTCATCCTGTTTAGAGCAGTTTGGTGTCAAGCGCTACTAAGATAACACAGAGGGTGGCATGTGCCCCAGGCCACTCCCAATATATTTGATTTAAAAAACTTATAAATACGTAAGTTGTGCCCCCAAAAGGATTAATGTTATAATAATTCGCTTTGCCAATCAATCTCTGACAATTGCTACGACCATGCTACCCCGCGCCACTACCAGTGCGCTTTGCATGTGTCTAAAAAGCGCCAATTTGTTGAAAATGGGTTAGTAGAATATAAAATATTCGGGAATACAAAAGTACATAATTTTTTTCCACAAAAATATCAAATAAAGTTGCCCGAATTTGCTCGAATATTGTACACAAATATTTGCCAAAATATGATGTGATTTTACTAGAATATGACATAATGTTACCAGCATATGAAATGCTTTTGCCCGAATTTGGTGTGCTTTCTTTGACCGAATACTTCTGTACCACTACCAATATTTCCCAGTTCCCGGAAATGAACAAGCTTATTAACACTTTACCTGTGAGAATTACCTGCACCCGTATTGAAAAAAATAACCCATTAGGTTAATAAAGTTTCATCTCACGTATTTTGGATAATAGGGCAAGGTAATAACAATGTTTTCTTATACTTACTATATGTATGATGGTTCCCCGGGTTAGATTTAATAACCCTGTAGTTGGCAAACTAAAAATGATATCGTGTCGTATACCTTAATATTATATATTACTTAGTAAATCATATAAAGCACTGGCGTACTGCTGGGGGGGGGGGGGGGGGGGGGCTTGGGGGAGGGGGTGCTTGCCCCCCCCCCCCCCCCCCCCAAAAAAAAAAAAAAAAAAATTGTAATCATGGCTTATATCTAATTCGATACCACCGATTTAAAAAAGGGTATTTCTTTAGACTCAGATTTTACTTCATGTATGCACCAGATTGCATAATTTAAAGTAAAACGTTGCAAAAAACACACTTACCGTGCACGGACGGACACCCCTCCCACACCGCTCCCTCGCAATGTCCGGCTGTGATGTGGATTTGGTTTTGCTCCCCCCCCCCCCCCCCAAAAAAAAAAAAAAAAAAAAAGTTTTGCTCAGTACGCCACTGATCTCAAGCAGACTTAAGATTAAACTTAGATCGTACCGTTTTTGTTTAATTATGAATATTGGTCCTGGTGTACCATGATGGAAACGTGTACTGTTTTATATCTCATAATTAAAATAAAATTACAAACAGAAAATGACTAGATTTTTGTCGCACCCTATATTGTGTTGTAATAGTGCTCTGGCATAGTTGGTGTATGCATTTCAAAATGGACAGTTGAGTTTTGGTATTGAGGGCGCTACATAAAATAATTTGTTTGTGGATAATGAATAACTGAGTGTCAAATTTGAAAGAGCATACAATTTTAATGGCAGAATAAACTTTATTTGATCAAAATCGGTTCAGAAATGGCTGAAATATCCATAAACATAACCATTTGTAATAATTGTTGGGCCCCACAATTATTCGATAATTTTGAGCCAGCCGTTAATTTTTTTTAAATGCTTCTTCTTTTTAAAAATTTGCAAAGTTGCTGATTATCTCTCTATCTAATTAGTATTTCAACATAACATCACATGCACAATTGTTTTTAATTAAAAATGGTTGAACCCAATGACTTTTTAAAGAGCGCGTTTTGGGTTTTAACGGCTATTTTTTTTAATGATAACAGGCTTTTTACCTAGCCATTTGTAATTTTCTTATTCATTTCAAGCATGGTGGAATTATAACTGTTAGTTTGTAATGTAATGGTTACTAAATTGACCAAAACTGTACTATCTTTACCAAACCTGAACGTTTAAGCTGTCTCTCAAACTAGTACTATTCACTGATAATTTACATTATCTATCAAATGTGTATAATTATCTGTGTTCTAACATGTCGGACCCACTGAGTGATGTGTGAGTGTGAACATTAGTACTGTTTTGGTAAGGCTGAGCTTTAGTAACCGAAACCTGCACAATAACATTACAAAACTAATAGTTATAACCCCACCATGCTCGAAAAGAATAGAACATTACAAAGTAAAATGCCTGTTATCATTCAAAAAGAGCCATTAAAACACAAGAGGGCGCTCTGTAAAAAGGCATTGGTTTCAACCATTTGCATACAAAATTATGCATGTGATATATGTTTTGTTGAAATAATGATTACATAGAGAGATCATCAACAACTATTTCAAAACCTCTAAGAAATGTGGTGAAAAGTGTAAGCATTTTTTAATAAAAAACAAAATCATCGAATATATCTGGGGCCCAGATTTATTCCGATCGGCCAATTTATTGATATTTCAGCTGTTTCTAAACCGATTTTGATCAAATAAAGTTTATACATTAAAATTGTATGCTCTTTCAAATTTTACGCTCAATTTTATGTATTTCACACACAAAAAAAAAAACATTTCGTGCAGCGCCCTCTATACCAAAACGGAACTATAATCCCTTTAAATGATAAAATGGCCGAGTAATGAGCGAAAATGCAACGTGATATTTGCTAAATCACGGCACTAACGTTGTACATAATTGAAAGTCTCGACTTTGTATTTGAGAATCGCTAAATAAGTTTTGTGGATTTTCATAAAGGTAATAGATCCCTTTAATTTACATTGTGAATAATTCGACAAGGATCACAATCGATGTTATGATATACACACCCATCGTACAACCTTCATCCCTGTTAAATTTGACACCACCTCAGTTTGTTGTCTTTGTAATATTTCCCTTTTGCCTTTCAACGTACGTGTGTGTGTGTGTGTGTGTGTGTGTGTGTGTGTGTGTGTGTGTGTGTCATTATTATGTCATTTTCTGCCTAATATTCGATTCGTTTAATCATATTTGCTGTATAATTTGTTAAATGTTCATGTAAGTTGCTTTTGTAAACTACAGTATATGATCGTATATGATCTCAATTGTAAAAATTTTTATCTGGTTATATCAGACAAACAAATGGAATAAAATAATGGAATACATTGAAACAATTGGCATGGTAAATTAATGAATTGATGTTACTTTCAATGAACAAAATGTCACCTATTCTATTAATAGCACTTTATTGTATATAGTTGCCTAGTTGGGGAAGTTTGGTAAACCAGCTGCGCGGATGATGCACTTACATGTCAAAGCATTATCAAATTGTTATGCTCTTCGTTCTCGTGATTATACTCTGCTCTTTCTGATTAAGGTTGTGCTACAGTTGTGCTATATAGTACAGATCGAAGGATATTCAATCCAATAAATAATCCAATCATTCATATGTTCCGATTGCTGCTTGTTTTGACAATTCTTCATTGCAGTATTGAAGAACATCCGACAGAAAGAATGGCCGAGAAAATTGACAAATCCCTGTTGGAGGAACAACTAAACTGCCCATTTTGCCATGGAACTTTAGTAGACGCGAGATTGCTGGAGTGTGGGCATTCGTATTGTAAAAAGTGTATACTTTGTTTGCTGCGATCTTCGGAGCAAAGGGCTGGTAGAAATCCATTAGCAATCGAGTGCATATTAGTTTACTGCCAAAAGATCAGCACCATCTGCAAAAAAGGAGAGTCGAGGATCACCCTGAAGAAAAACTGGAGTCTGAACAACATTCTCCATGTTTTGGCAAACAGCAAGAAGAACGGAGATCCTAAGGTGAATACGTGCAAGATTCATCTAGGGAACGAGGAAGACTACTATTGCGAGAACTGTGAGATTTTCGTGTGCAGCCACTGCGTAATTCATGAGCATTTTAACCACGGGACACCACCAAAGAAGATCGAAGAGATGGTCGACATCATCAAAACGCGGGTCCAGGGCTTGATGGAGAAGGTCGACGTTTGGACCGCTAAGCATGGTGCTTACCTGGACACCATCAATCACCACAATCAGGTCGGGGTGCAGACCCTGACCCTGGTCGAGAGAGAAATCTTGAAGGAGTACACCAATCGCCTCGACCTACTCAACCAGTACAGGGACAGACTCCTCAGCGATGTCAACAAGTCGAAATACTCCTTCAGCGATCGAATGGACAAACACTTGCAGACCGAGAGAGAATACACAACTAAAGTGAAGGAGTGCAGCATCCTGGCCAATGTACAGATGGACACCGGGACAAACAAAGCAGTGATCCAGTTCTACAAGGGCTGGTCCGAAGACGTGGAGAGGATCATGTCTCACGACGTTCCAGACACGGCGGATGCGAACAGTAAACTGAATATGATGAGGGCGCTCTCCTTTCCCCAGTTACTGTTCCCGACCCAATCGGACAGCTTGTACATGAAAATCAGGTTTATTGGTCACCACCTCAAACTTTCAAACCTTGCAAGCATTGCGGAAGACGCTAAAGGATCCTCCGCCCCTTCATTCCCCAAAGGCTTCCCTCTCGCACCGCATCCTTCCTCCTCATATCCCATCGTCTCCTCCACCACTTCCTCCCTCAAAGGCTTCTTTCTCGCATCACGTCCTTCATCCTCATCTCCCATCGTCTCCTCCACCACTTCCTCCCCCAAAGGCTTCTCTCTTGCACCGCATCCTTCCTCCTCATCTCCCATCGTCTCATCCCCTTCCCTCCCCAAAGGCTTCTCTCTCGCACCGCATCCTTCCTCCGCATCTCCCATCGTCTCCTCCACCACTTCCTCCCCCATAGGCTTCTCTCTCGCACCGCATCCTTCCTCCTCATCTCCCGTCGTCTCCTCCTCCCCTTCCTCCCCCAAAGGCTTCTCTCTCGCATTACGTCCTTCCTCCTCATCTCCCGTCGTCTCTTCCGCCACTTCCTCCCCCAAAGGCTTCTCTCTTGCACCGCATCCTTCCTCCTCATCTCCCGTCGTCTCCTCCGCCCCTTCCCTCCTCAAAGGCTTCTCTCTCGCATTACGTCCTTCCTCCTCATCTCCCGTCGTCTCTTCCGCCCCTTCCCTCCCAAAAGGCTTCTCTCTTGCACCGCATCCTTCCTCCTCATCTCCCGTCGTCTCCTCCGCCCCTTCATTCCCCAAAGGCATCCCTCTCGCACCGCATCCTTCCTCCTCATCTCCCGTCGTCTCCTCCTCCCCTTCCCTCCCCAAAGGCTTCTCTCTTGCACCGCATCCTTCCTCCTCATCTCCCGTCGTCTCTTCCGCCCCTTCCTTCCCCAAAGGCTTCTCTGTCGCATCACGTCCTTCCTCCTCATATCCCGTCGTCTCCTCCGCCACTTCTTCTTCCAAAGGCTTCTCTCTCGCACAGCATCCTTCCTCCTCATCTCCCGTCGTCTCCTCCGCCACTTCTTCTTCCAAAGGCTTCTCTCTCGCATCACGTCCTTCTTCCTCATCTCCCGTCGTCTCCTCCGCCACTTCCTCCCCCATAGGCTTCTCTCTTGCACCGCATCCTTCCTCCTCATATCCCATCGTCTCCTCCACCACTTCCTCCCCCAAAGGCTCTTCTTTTGCATCACATCATTCCTCCTCATCGCCCGTCGTCCCCTCCACCACTTATTCCCCCAAAGGCTTCTCTTCCGCATCAGGTCCTTTCTCCTTATTTCCCATCGTCTCCTCCGACACTTCCTCCTCCAAAGGTTTCGTTCTCGCATCACGTCCTTCCTCCGCATCTCCCGTCGTCTCTTCCGCCAAAAGCTCCTCTTTTGCATCACATCATTCCTCCTCATTGCCCGTCGTCTCGTCAACCACATTCTCCAAAGGCTTCTCCCGCCCTATATCAACCGCTTCATGTTCTTCCTCAGCGCCCGTCCACTTCTCCTCCTTAATCTCCTCCGCATCATGCACTTTCTCCACATCACCCCTCGCCCCCTCCACCATTTCCTCCTCCCCTTCTTCCTCCTATGTTTCATGCACTTCCTCCTCATCTCCCTCCGACACGGCTTCCTCCTCCGATTAATAAATTCCTTCTATAACTCTCTCTTCGTCTCTTTTTTCGGACTAACCATGCAAGTGCAATGGAAATATGTATTAATCTATAAGTTGAAAGAGTACATTTCCGTAAACAGAAGAAAGACATTATATCAGGAAAAAATCAAATAACTGTGTTAAGGGTACCAACTAGTCAGAAAAAGAAAAAAGATTCTACAGTCTCATATATAAATATGATTGCAAAATTGTGTGGAAACATAGGCTAATTGGAAGTTTATTTTCGGAAACAGTTTATTTGGTCTGAATTGGACAAGAAATGTAACAGAAATAACAAAACGCGTTTCAAATTGTCAAAATCACGATTAGATTTGATTGTAGAAGTATAGATAATTATTATCACTTTTTTATACTTTATGATTCATTGTACATTTAAACATTATTTTAGCCTACCCAGTTTTGTTAAAGGAATCTAATAAAACTTTATTGGACAAAATATGGCAAAGAGTCGATACAATTTAAATTTCTGTAATCCGATATGGTCAATCAGTGATGTGTGAAAATTTCATGTTAAATGAATGTCATAGCATAAATATAGCCGAGAAAATGGCGAAAATGCCAATTGCTATTTAAAAAGTCATTGCCATCAGTTTGTATACAATTGGAATGATCCCAGTGATTTTTCTTATAAATGTAAATATCTAGATAACAATGAGAAACAAACCAAAGCTGGTTTCATACTTCAGACTAAATTTCAAGAGCTCAGTTCCAAAAGGCGCTAAATCCACTTTCCATAACAAATGAGTTAGCGATATCAGTACATTAATAAGCTACGTAACTATCTAGAATCCAAATTTTAGGACAAATTACACAATCAAATTCAAAATATGGGACGATCCATATTTATATTCCCATGGGCATGTGTACAAAGTATGACAAAGAAACCTGCTTTACTCCAAATTTGAAGAAAAAAAATAGTGAATTTAGCGCCTTTTGGAAGAAAGCTCGTCTTGTGTAAGATGATCGAGAGCAACCAGGCAAGAACCAAGTGCATGAGTTTGGTCCATTTTGACAAAGTTATATATCCCATCAAAACTTAAACTATGACTGCACTGAAAAAGAAAAAAAAGTTGAATATGAAGATACTGTTGTAGATAGAACCGTAGAAAATGAGGGGAACATATTTATACAAATAAGTACTAATTTTCATAACTTGTAAACAAATATAGGATCCTTTAGTACATTAAGGGAGAGAATAAAAAGTTTGACAAGTTTGATAAAGTTTGTATTGAAGTGGAGAAGTTAATTGTGCTAGAAAGAATATGGAAACATTATAGGGAACCTATTAATTAAAAGGTATGTAAAATGTAGAAATGTAGAATAGTTAGATTTGTTTGAAGACGAAGTTATTTTGTTCTTATTCAGTGAATTGGTAAACTGTGTTACGTCATTTTGAATTTTAATCAATTAACTATGTTTATTATGATTTGTATATATAGTTACGTTTCAATTTTTTAAAGGTATAGATTTTCAGATAAAAAAGTTTTCGAAACAGAAAACAAATTTACATATTTCAACAGCAGGCTGATGGCGTGGATTGAACTTTCAATCAATATTTCTGCATTTAACGATACCAATGTTCGGAATGTACTATATATACAAGCCCTTTTGTATACTATGTCAACAATATTGATCAATTCGTTTGGCCGATATATGTTTCCGGTAACTTTCCCAATACTTGATTCTGTTGCAATATTAGATTTAGATTCAATTGATATACTTATTATGTGCAATTATATTGACTGTTGTTTATTGATAGTTTATATGATTTGAAAGTATTGTGGATGATAAGAATAGGAATTTACATTGTAATGATGTGTATAAAATGTTCTGGGTTTTGAAATCAACTTAAAGTGATGCAGGTAAAGTGTCAGATATTGCACAAAATGACATTTGAGACTTCAATCCTATATCAATATCATTGTAAAAATACAATTGAAAGATTTGTGAAAGTTTGAAAGAAAACGAACACTGTTAACCTAGTGGAAAAAAAGAATATTGAGTTCATATTTTATCACCGAATACTGATGGCCTGTCATGGATTTGTAGCAGTAATAATCGTCCGTCTGAAGATATCCGCACCCGTGTATGTTTACAGACTGTACATAATTCATGGAATTTGCGCACGTTGGATCAACGTTCAGTAGCGTCTGGAATGTTTCCCACGCGTGCTGGCTCGGACGTGTTTAGCTACAACAATTGTACTTTTTTTGAAAAACGTTGATCAACGCTTTTCAAATAATGATTTTCAATGATAATTATCTTCATACTAAAGGGACATTTGAAAAAATCTAACCCTATTTTATTCTTCTCTTACCATAAGCTAAACAACACGGCAGAAGAGAAACGGGGAAGCTCCAAGTATTTTTCGTGGAGTTAGACACTTGACCTGGATCACTTTAATCTGATAATGATTAAATTCTTCTCGATAGTACGTTGATTATATTACCAATTGTGCTTCATAGTTTATAATTGTAATTATAAAATTGTATGATAACCATATTGTATAGCTTTGATTCAGTTTCACTGTAATATAGTCAAATTGTTCAATTTTATTTAGTAATTGGCCTTATGAGAGTATTTCAATTGATTGTTGTTTATTAATAGTTCGAATCATTACTTTTAAAACATTGTGGATTATAATATCGATAAAAATAAACATTAACATGAGTAGTAACACATGTTTTTTGTGTTTTGAATGTAGACTAATTATATTCTTTTCGATTATTGTAATTGAATTATATAATTTATTATGCTCCATATTCCATACTGCAAATTTTAAATTACATAATTATTGTTATCTTGATTCAGTTGCAATTATTAGATTTAGATTCAAATTAATTTATAAATGTTTAGTTATTGATAATTTAAAGATTTAAAAACCATTGTGGATGATAGGAATATGAATTTATATTGAAATGAGTTGTAAACTTTGTCCCATACAAATTAGTCTGATACAAATGCATGCAAGTAACATATTGTGGATAATAATACACAATTTACATTGAAATTAGTTGACACTTGACGAATGTTTTAATGCACTTGGCTCTATGAATGTAATTTAGTTGCACTTTGGATTTCTCCTTAATTCTATATTGTTAATTTTGAATTGTAGAATGACAGTTTTTAAATAAACAATTATTTTACTTGTAATAATTATGTTTAATATAATGACTCATATAACAATAAAATTTAATTTGAATTCAGTTGGAATAAATACTTTTTAATGCAGTAAAAATAACCTCTCCTTTTATGATTGCCATTGTCTAGTATTCATTCTGATCAGAGCAGTTTGGGAGTTTGGTGTCAAGCGCTACTAAGATAACACTCGGAGGGTGGCATGTAGGCTACCCCAGGCCACTCCCAATAGTTTGATAAAAACACTTATAAAAACATGTAAGGTGTGGCTGGTGTGCCCCCAAAAGGATTAATGTTATAATATTTCGCTTTGCCAATCAATCTCTGACAATTGCTACACGACCATAGTACCCCGCGTCACTACCAGTGGCATATAGGCCTACATGTGTCTAAATAGCGCCAATTGGTTGAAAACAGCGTCCTAAAAACTCGACTAAAAATGATCACATCATCATAGCTGGTATATTCTACCACGCACTGGCGTTGCAAGGTGGCACACCTTATGTATTGTCTTTATATTTACACAAACGTCCCCCTTTTGCTTGTTTTACTGTTTTGGGCAAATTATTATGAGGGCACGTCGTGCCCCCACCCCCCGGGGGGCACTCGAATTATTTTTTGACAGGGGTGTGCCGCACGGAACTCTGAAATGGGGGTCTGAAGAGCTGACTACAAGCACAAAATATAGGGTCTTTGGAGCTACACAAACCTTGAAATGGGAGTTAAGGGGTCTAAGGAGCATACTAAAACTACAAAATACATGCATAGACTTGGAGCTACCAAAGACCTACGGAAACCCTCAAAAAGGCTCAAATGGTGGTCCAAGGAGCCGAACTGGAAGAAGAATAATGGGACTTGCCGCTACTCAAACACAGCCAAGTCTTTCCGGGGGTCTATGGAGCCGAACTAGAAGAAGAATAATGGACTTGGCGCTACTCAACTACCTAGCCAAGTCATTCCGGGGGTCTATGGAGCGGCAATTTTTGAAAATCGGGTATCTTTAGAGCTGCGATCGGGTGTGAAAAAGGGGTTCTTTTAAGCGGCACATACCCGTCTAACATTATACATGAGTGCCCCCCCCCCCCCCCCCCCGGGCCCCACCCCCTCCCGGGGGGGCATTCTGAAAATCCTAGGGAGTTACGTGTCGTAACTTGAAAAGATAAGACGGCGCTATGACACGTAACTATTTGTATTCTGAAAGCAGACTTAAGACCGTCTTAAGTCCATATCATGCATATTAATGAGCGTACAAGAAACGCGCATATCATAACGCGCAACCAATGACAAACTTTGTTTTATAACCAAATCCTGCATAAATGCATATCAATGAATCACAACATCGTGAGACACCCATGCATGCACGTGCGTGATTGCATTTGCAAATCAATCTCATAAACATTGTGCATTCTTTGTAGTTTTGCACAAGGAAGTCGCAGTATTTTGATGAGTTAACAAAATAACGAAGACCTAAACTGATAGCTTTATATGAACTTTGTTTATAATGAAAATTAATTGTGTCTTTATAAATTTCATTTCTTTTTATTTCAAATTTCATTTAATTTCAAACCAATTTTGTCGGGTCATGCAGTCGATCGACTGCCTACAATTGGATTTATTATATATTTATTTGTTTATGTATTTCCTCTCGTACTCATAGGGTTGAATAGCCCATTGATTTTGTTTTATTTTATTAAAATTAACTTAATGTCTGAATTGTTCAGTTTACCAATCATAACAAATGTACATAATGATATCCAGCGTTCGAAATTGAAATAATATACACTGTCACTGTTGAATGACACTGAACAAATAAAATAATACTTGTTAACAATAATTGATACATCACATAAACTTATTTGGCTGTCGTAATTGGCCGACACAGTACTTACTAACCAATTATTTTACAGCTATATCACTTTTAAATAATGAATGTAATTAATGTAATTTACAAATGTAAACCAAATAATGTATTTCTCTTGCACAGTAAACAATTAATTTTGTTTTGTTTCCGTGAAGGCCTATCAATAACATTAACAAGTATGAACATTTTGCAGTCTTTTGGTTGAGTGGCAAAGATCTGTGGGATAATGTATGTGTGAGGAGTAAATTGCGTATGATTTGTAATGCGTGTTCACACAACATATCACCATTTTATTTTTTAGTTACGAGGAAGCGAGGTAGACAAGAAAACACAAGAGAAAGTAAGGTTCCCTTTTCGTATGTTTAATGGGTTATAAATAAATACATGTGTGCCGTTGCAACGGGATGAGAATATGAATGAATAAACGGGATTAGATATTGCACGAAGATACATTAAAATAAGCCTGACAATAAATAATCGCTTACAGTAAATGTTTGCTGAAGTCCGAAAATGCGGGTTTGATGAACGAAGGAAGGGGCTGCACGCGATGATGATGCGGAGACTTGGAAAGCGGAAACGCGACTTCGATGACGGGGTTGAAGAACCGCGAAGTGCGCGATGACGACGCTGATGAAGAAGTTGACCCTCGTGGGTCGCGGTCGAGACGAGAAACGAAGAAGATGATGCGGCGGTTGACGCGGAGACGGTGAGTCGCTCTACGGGTCGATGCCAAGGAAAGGTGAATACAGGAATCAGAGTCGGTGCCGAAGGATCAGTGAATCGTCCATTGTCGTAGGCCGACTAAGAAGATGCGTGAGCAGACCAGCTACGGTGAGTCGAGCTGTGGGGTGAGTACGCCAGAACTGCCCGGTGCGTATCGTGACGTGGAAGCTCCCAGTGGTGAATCAGTGGCACAAGACGGCGGTGATTATAACGTACCACTAGAAACTATCCAGTCCGCTAGGGGCGGCGTGAAAGGTGCTGTGACATGATGGAGATTCATGCCACAGAAGGGTCTCGACGGCGGAGAGAGAAAACTAGAGTTGATGTTGACTCAACGAGAGATGGTGATCGGAGTGAAGAAACTGGTGAAAAGCACGTGGAGTTGAAAAGCGCGGCTGGCGAAATGGTGATGCGTGATTGGTTGAATGGGCGCACACGCGGAGAAAACATGAATATGTATGAGCCACGTGGTGGAAAATAACTGGAAAAGTACCGAGAGTGATAAACTGGAAATAACTGGATCGGCAAAAGCAGGTCGGGGTGAAGCAACATGTACATGAGCGAAGTATGGGTCGCTACAGATCGAAGAGGCCGAGAGCGCGTGAAAGATAACTTTCAAGCGTACCTTTTCAGTCAACGCGCTCAATCTTTATCACGCGCTAGTTCTTATTTGGTTACACTTTCGGACTCTCATTGCAGTTTGATAATGTCTTGTTCATGTCATAATTACTATCGTAAATCGTGCGATTGCATAGTTAAGACCGAGTTAGGACACCTCGGAGGCAGACTTAAGTTTTATCCTAAGTTGTGGCTTTCAGAATACAAATTAGCTCATTTGCATACGTGTCATAACTTTTTAGCTCATTTGCATACGTGTCGTAACTTTAGGATGTCCTAAGTTAGGACATGTCCTAAGTCCTGTTTTCAGAATACAAATATAGTTACGACTCGTAACTTATGACAAAATCCATGACTTAGGACATGTCTTATCTTTTCAGAATGCCCCCCCCCCCCCCCCCCCGTATTTTAGCTACGCCATTGCTGCGCGACTCTGATGTTCATAATTACGCCACTGCACACAATTAATTGTGGCGAGTTCTCTTGGTTGATTATGTTTTGGTTGTGTTAGATTCTAAGCGACTCTTTCGATGTGTGGGTCTTTTACGCGGCTTTCATAGCTCACCGCATCGATTGTATTGTTCCACCCGGCTTCTCCGGCAGCCTACGTTCTCTCGGACCGCTAATTTGTTGTGTTCCAGCCTGCTAAGTCTAGCAGCAATTCAGCATTCAGCATTCGTACACACACCGGTTCTGGCCTGAATGCCGAACTATTTGCGGCTTTTCATCCATGAGATGGTCTAAAATTCGGAGGTAAGTTGATCGCCCATTTTTGCCAATATATAAACAGTACGTTTTGATGTTTATGTGTTGTTATATTCAATCAAACAAGAGTTATAACAAAAAACAGTCAAGACAAGTCGACTCAATTCTCAAAACTACAGAGTACAGGAAAGAAAATGGAAAAATGAAAGTGCGATTGTGAATGTGAAAGGTTGTGAGTTTTTACATATTTGTGAGCATAGTGAGTCAACCGTGAGTGTGCTATGAATTTATGTTAGTTACCTGGGCAGGTGTTGCATAATAAAGAGTTGAGATTGATCACAAATCTGCAATTGTTGTGATTAATCGCATGCAGTCTGAAATGAGTGAAAACTATCCATTCCCAGATTCCAGTCAGCTGAACCATTTATACACAATTACGCTAATAATATGCTGGAGATAAGCATACCGCCCATTCGTACACTCAACGTTCTCGCCAGGCCGTTTTCGCGTGGCGGTGCCGCTACGCGTAAATTTATTCTTCAAACTTGCGCCACCCGAAAATTTTGATGAGATAATACCGCCATGTGTAAAATTAATAAATTCATGACAATTTCCCCATATTTGCAGACACCATTTTCATAATTCCTATTTGATTATTTGTCTCCACAAATACAACAAATATTATTGCTAAATAAAGGCGCATCCTCGCTCTTAAATCGCTTCGAGGAGACGAGGAAATCTCCGATATAATTTTAGAAACACGCACCGTACACCCAACCCTCGCCCGGTCGTCCGGCCGGGCGGCCGCCCGCGGGCGCGGCAGCCAGCACAGGCAGTTGGACCGCTGCTGCGCTTCATCCGATCGAATCTCATAAAGCGGTCTGCAAAAATGCAGTGTTTCTCGCTCAAATTCATCTTTTTATACGGCAATCAAATGACAAGTATCGATACTTTGCTGGATTTATGAAACAATATTTACGGAAATATAGTTACAGAATATTCAGTATTACCTCAGTTTTTAGCAAAATATTACTTTTTCTGAAGTAAAACATTCACTCAAGCGCTTGTTACGCGAGCGAGAATTTCAGTAAGCGATTGAACATAGCAGAAAATCAGATCGTTTGCGATCGTTGCCAATTTCTGGGCAGCGATATCATATAATGTGTAGTGTAGTCTACGCGGGCCCGTTCACAAATTGGCAACAAAGGTGTGCTAGGTTCAGTTCACCTGGTCCCGTCCGAGCGAGTTAGAAAATTATATCGAGATTATCAGTGCATTTTTGTGCCGTTTTGCAGGTAATTGTTCTCGTATTTGTTTTAAAAGCCTTGCAAACATGTAAGTAAAATAATAGATAATAGGTGCGATCGTAATAATCTTGCATTTTCGTTCTTTTTCGGCACTTTTTAAGAGTGCAACTTACAAGGCAGTTGGCGCACTAGCAAGCTACCTCTCTCGCAGCGTGGGGCCTGCCAAAACTCTGGCAGACCTTCTAGTGTGTGTTCCGTTGGGGTTTTTTTCGATGCACATGTTCAATTTGCGTCGATCAATTTGTCAATAAAGTCGATAATTTTGCTAAAAATAACCACTCATACGGTAAAATATGTACTTTTACACTAACATTGGGCAATTTTCTAATTTTTTTTTTCCATTTCCGATGTTGCAAATTTCACATTGAAAAGTCGGGCAACGGGAAATTGGGTGATATCTGATGACTCCCGGCCCTACTCCTACCCCTGCGGCGCGGCATCCCGTGCTTGAATAGCAGCAATACATGCGCCACGGGTAATTTTTCTGACATATATGTTTGTGGTTTTGCGCCACGGGTAAATTTTTTCCTGGCGAAAACGCTGCGTACACTGTTGTGTTCAACAGTTGAACGCTGTGTTTTAGGGACGCATCGGTACAGAAAACGGACGGGAAATTAAATTTTTGTTCCTACATTTTGCGGTCTTCAAAACAACAGAGTCAGTAATTATTATCAAATTATATGAATTGTGGATCACATAAAGGAAAGTTGTTTAGCATTTGCGGGTAAATTGAGGGAGGAATCGGCTGACAAGAAATGTTTTTGCGTTGGATAATGCAGCAGGCTGAAGAGGTTGATCTCTGCACAACGCTATAGTAATGTAGAGGCTGTGTCGGGGAAGAGGATGGCGAAAATTATTTACATCTTTAATATGTTACACAATATCACTTGTCTATGTATTAGATCTATGGCAGTGTATACAGCCACACTTGTGTGTCTTTAGCTTACGGCCACACTCGTGTGGCTGTATCCATAGAGCCGTGTATGGATACAACCACACTCGCGCATGCGCATAGCCAAAATTTCCGACTTGTATATTATCGAACATCGAGTACGAGATTACGCAAAAGAAGCGGCGGCATGTACCGAGCATCGAACTCGATACACGGCGTCTTTAGATTATCAGACTAGCACGCATATCCATTGCGCCACAGCGGATTGGCTTGATTTGCAGCGGAACAGAAGAAGTTTTGTCTTTATTAGTTTCGGGGGATATATATTACCCTAACCTAAACCCTAACCCTAACCCTAATTTTGTGGCTATAGGTCAGTATATTTAGTGGCTATATGTCAGATTAGTGGCTATAGGTCAGATTAATGGCTATAAGTCGGTATACACGCATTGTGATGCCGTAAGAATAGCCGGCGTGTGGCTGTATCCATAGAGCCGTGTATACGTATGGAGTGTGGCTGTATCCATACACGGCTCTACGGATACAGCCACACGCGTGTGGCCGTAAGCTAAAGACACACGAGTGTGGTTGTATACACTTCCTAGATCTATTGCTTTACCATTTGGTTACAAACACATCAAACAAAACCTAATATGTTGCCAAAATTGTTTTTCTGAAAGAATGCCAAATTTTTCAAAACAAAAATCATTCAATATTTCATATCTTACAGGTACACTGTCCGATAAATTTCATGGCCTCCTTTGGAGCTGAACCACAATTAAATGATGTCCATATTTTTTACTGTTCCTTTTTTACAGTGACCCAGCCAGCGCTTACAATGAATGATACGAGTAGTAAAGCCAGTGAGAGCCTCTCTCAACCAAGTTTCTTCAGTCGACTGACAACAAGTATATCACAGGTAATTATATAAGTTATTTGTTCTAAAACCCTCAAAAAAGGTGCAGTTACATGTCACTGTACCTACAGGTAGGTAACTTCACCTTTTAGACGTGTTGAGAGATTATCAATTCTGTAACTGATCTTAGACATCCTCCTTTTACCATAATATCTAAGCAGGTCTAAGATGATTTTAAAAGTGATCCGTTAACTACCTACAGGTTTTTTATTGATTTGTTTAGACTTTACCAATATGATTGGAAGGTTCTTCTGAGTGATGTGTGGTAGTTTCATAGAAAAAGAACACTGTTTACAAACTTTACGCGGTGAAAAGGGTGAAAATATATATGTTAGATCTGATCACCTACTGCCCATAGCTTTTCATTTCAATCATAAATATCTCCAGTCCATAACTAGGGAGACATTTGAAAGATAAAAACCCATTTCATTCTTGTTACCATATTTTCCTAACAACAAGGAACAGGAGAAGTGGGAAAGCTCCAAGTGATTTTGGTTAAATTTGACAAATTTAATGGATCACTTCAACTGCTTTATTAAAACACCGTTCAACTGATGCATTTACAAGTTGTATTTGTGACCTTACACCACAAAACGACCAATAAGTCGGGGAAAATGATTATGCTGATTTTAAAATGACATTACAGAAGAAGTCATTACCTTTAAAATGGTATATAATTTGTCATATTAAGACAAGGCAAACCCTCTGAAAATGAGCTCCAAGGATTTGGAAAATGGCTGAAGCAGTTTTAAAACAAGGGAGAAACGGGCCACTTCAAATATCGGCGTCCATTCAAGCGCTGTAAAATTATAATTTTTATTTGCTGAAAAAATATATTTAATCATGATTTCTGACGATCAAAATTTCACAGAAGGTAGATTAAGATACCTTCATTCAGGAAATACCAAAATCCTGAATCTCTTATTTTAAACCAAATTTGACCATTTTAGCTAATAACAGAGAAACTACCTCCGCGACATAACGGTCGTTTTGTGGTGTAAGGTCACATTTATAGTTTAATTGCTTTTAACAAATCTTATCAGTTGTTTGATAAGTTTTGAAATGGGCAATTCCAAGGTAACAGCGTGACGGTAGGAGGGCGTTTCTCACGTTGAAAGTCTAAATAACTCACAAAATAAAAATGTCCAGAACCAAATTTTGATATGCATCTGTTACCACTATCCTACTAATTATTTACAATAGGAAAGAAAATCAAAATTCCAACTAAATTATGAAATATGAATATCAATATCTGTGGTAACAGCGTGACGGCAAAAAGACATGGGTTTCTTACATGGTAAGAAACTAAGCAAACTCTGTGAACTACAGGAACATTTTGCAATTTTGTCACATTGATTCTTTGTACTAGACATCAAGCTAGAACATCAAAATAAAAATGCAGAAAAAATCCAATGTTCATAGTAAATATGATATCATAAACGTATCTGTGCACGGTAACAGCGTGACGGTAACAGCGTGACCTCTGAATTGTACATGTTATATATATGGGAGATATTGATGAGATGAATAAGATTATATAATTTTGATGTAGTCATCCAGAATCTATACAGAACTAGATGAATGGGTAATATAACCCAGATGCTCTGAAATGATGGTTCGCATGACACAAATTTGCAGCCTAGCGCCCTCTATTGATCAAAAAAAAATTTGGACAAAACTGAAATTCTTATCTTTTTCAGAATTTAGTTTGAGGATCCATCAAATATCAAACACAAAATACAAACTTAATTGCAACAATGAAATATTAGACCTTTGACATCTGACCTTTGACCTTATTTCTCAAATTAGCATACAAATGTTTAATTTTATGTGGCACAGTACATATCTACAAGTGATTTGTTTCATGTAACATGATTTCAATGTCAGTAAGTTTTTGTGTTTGAATTGGTAATTATCCGAGTGACCTTTGACCTGTGCTCCAAACATTTTCATAGAATTTTCTTTTATCTACAGTACTCTTTCTAACATTAATTCTGGCATTTTTTTGTGAGATACAAAAATAAACTACAATAATTTGACCTGTTGACCTTTGACCCCATGACCAAATTCTATAATCAGGTCATCTACTTCACTGAACGCATACCAGTATTAATTATCATGTCATCCTTCAAGGATTCTTGAAATATCTTGAAATATCTTGAGAATAATATTTTTTTTGCATATTAATTAGCTGTGACCTTTGACCTTTGACCTCATGGCCCCAAAATGTATCAGATAATCCATACCTCTGAATACATGTCTTGTACAAAGTTTGAACAGAATCCATCCAACGATTCTTGAGATATTGCAAAAAAAAAGTAGGTTGCGTCACGCTGTTACCCAAAAAGTAACAGCGTGACCAAATTGATATTGCTTAGATTAATTAGTGGTAAAAGATAATGCTGCTATTTAGCATCCATAATATAGCCCTATGGGTGAATGAAGAAGAAACAAAAAATAATTTCATTCCCATTCATATTTTTCCAGAAATATTAAAAATATCTGTTTTTAGGGTAACAGCGTGACATATAGATGACTATAAATGAAACAGTCACTGAAGCAGAACAAAGAGCGAAAATGCCGAAATAGATATTTATCTGATAAATTGAAGTAATGTTCTTACCAACACTGAAAGAAAATTTGATGAAAACCTATTTTTGCAGCTCTTTTAAGTTTAATATTTACAAGTATATTTTGTGAAAATAATTGAAAATTAATTTATGCTAATTAATTCCTATGAAATAATAGTTTACGCCCAAAAAAATTTTGAACAAAATGCATTTCTGAATAGTTTAATCTTTAAGCTTTACAAATATGTTATGATTCGACGAATTTGAAAAATGGGTGCTTATGTCAATGTTTGCTTGGAATTGCCCAAATGTCTTTTTGATTTAGTCCACTGAAACCTAAGATAACCCTTTTCTTGACTTGCAGCGATACCAGAATCTGCTAGACAAGTCGGTGCCGCACGCTGTCCCAAGATGGGTTGGTTTCGTCGTCCTCTACATCTTCTATCTTCTAAGGATATTTTTCCTCAAGGTGAGTGTTTGGATTATTTTGTTTGTTTTATACCAACTTACTTTTGACACTCGAGTCAAGACTTTGAAATATGATCTACAGTGAAACCTCATTATAACAAGGACCTTTGGACCATGAACATTACCTTTGTTATATTAGGAATCTCGTAATACATATATATCAGGGTAAAAAATAAATAATAATAATATAACGAGCTTGGACCAGAATAAGTACCTTGTAATAAAAGGGTTTTAGTTATATATCACAGCTCTTTATATAACAAGGTTCCACGGTAATCAGTATAAAGACTGGAAAAGTGCCAGAATGTACTCTCACTATTGAGCCAACAACATTTTTTTTGAGCTTTGGCTAAGTGATAAAAAAGGAATTTTACCGACACTTGTGAAAGTTAATTTTTCAGTTTGTTTGTATTTTGATTCAGAACCCAAATTTAAAAAAATGAATACTTTCCCCTTTCAGCTCGCAGCAACTCACTCCAATATCAAACTAAGCTGGTTAATCCCTGGGGAGTAAAGAAAGTATTATTTTTATGCCTCCGCCAACGAAGTGGCCGGAGGCGGAGGCATAATTATGTTTTCGGGTTGTCCGTCCGTCCGTCCGTACGTTTTCGTTCTCGCGATATCTCAAGAACTGGTTGACCGATCAATTTCAAACTTAGTATGAGTGTACATATTGGGGTGACAATGATCTGATCAGATTTTGGGGGTCCTGAGGTCAAAGGTCAAGGTCACATGGCACAATATATGCTTTAGCATGACATAGCTTGTAATGGCAAAATCTCAAGAACTGAATGTCAGATTTCAATCAAACTTGGTACCTGAATGTATCTTAGGGAGCAAATGTAGCCATACAATTTGGGGTTCATGAGGTCAAAGGTCAAGGTCACAGGATTCATTAGTTATGCAAAAATAGCTTTTAATTGTGATATCTCAAGATCTGGTTGATGAATTACCATCAAAATTGAGTTTACAGAATTAATTCAGTGCATGTTAATTTGGGCTTGATATAAAAATCGCGTGATAGCGGAGGCATCATTTCGACTGCGCGCAGTCGAAGATCCATCTAGTTTTAAATAATAAAATCAGTTGTCATTTTGTTTGCAAAAAGGCTTGGAGGTGATGTTATTCTCCTCAACTTAAATTTTCCATTGACTCCAGCCTAGGATATATCTCATCTGGGGCTAAGTGCTCATTGGTTTAAAATTGGCCTGATACCAAAATGACACAGAATTTTTGTTTTAGAGTGACTTTGTAATTTTAAAGTGAGATTCCAAGTATGATCTTTGAAAAACGTACTAAAAATCTCTAATGGGAGCATCCCCCAAAACTTTTCCGAAACGCTGTCTGAATTTCACAAAAAGGTGTGTGACGTCTTGGTATCATGCAGAAGTTCACATTTATCTGTTCAGACAAAATCAACTTTGACTACAATGATGTCATTTAGCCACGCCCCGTAAATTGAGCATTTTAATGGGCAGGGATTTTAATAGCAAGTCACTGAAGGCTTTTTTAACTGGTGGAAACATGTAAACAAAAAATAGTACAAACTCGGGCTGGAATATTGACTTTAAAAAGGTTCTTTGAATTTGATAATTATATAATTTTATATTTGGTTTGCACTTTGCAGAGCCACTTAAATTGGTTTAAATAAGTACATGTAGTGGGTTATCAGTGACGTGCAACTTCAATCTTTGTTGCCAATACCCGACTCAAGATACATTTTTCCATTGTGTCATGTTTGATCAAATGTTCTACTTGTTTTGTCATTTATTCCAGGGATGGTACATTGTGACTTATGCACTCGCCATCTATCATCTCAACCTCTTCATAGCCTTTCTTTCACCTAAAATAGACCCCTCCGTTACAGATGATCCTGGTAAGTGATGCTGGTGGTGATGATGATGGTCATGGTGGTAGTGGTTGGTGGTGCTTATAATGATGGTGATGATGATGGTGATGGTGGTGTGGGGGGGGGGGGGGAGTGGGGGGGGGGAGTGGTGGTGTTGGTAGTGGTGGTGGTGGTGGTAGTGGTGATGATGATGATCAGTGGTGATGATGGTTATGATGAATTTAGATGTTTCTTATATTTCCCTCACTTGGAAGCATCTTCTTTAAGTTCATGAATTGATTCATGCCTGACCGTATTTCTCGGGTGTATAAACATATTTTACTGTTACTGCTGTTTACTCCTCATTAATTTACTCCTCATCTTATTACCAAACAAATGCTGGTAACATGTTGCTCCCATTGTACTATTACCACATTATCGTCTTGGTCATTTATATCTCACACATCTTAATTTAATTGTGTCCGTTTCATTCTTCACAGATGAGGATGGTCCTGCATTACCAACCAAAAAGGGTCAAGAATTCAAGCCGTTCATCAGGAGGTTACCTGAATTCAAATTTTGGTGAGTATCGTAGAAAACAATCTGATAACAATATCTCATTAATTGCAAAAGAAATCAGAAAAATATGTTTAGCCATTTAATTTTATTGTAATTCGACAGAAGACTTATTTGTGAAGTGTATTAATTTAGAGAAATTGAACTCAAAGAAATGCAAGTAGATGTGAAGCTTCACTCGTATTGAACAAAAGATGACATTGTGACGAGTGCAATGTCAACGATTTAGGCATTCAGCAACAAACACGATAGTGATTGACATAATGTGTATAATCTTGAGCTTTTTATGTGAAAATTCTTCACATTTGTTTCTTAAGGCTTGACAAGAGGCGTTCTTTATAATGCAAACAAATTAAGTGTTAAACCTTAAAGGGATCTAGTAACAATGTCAAAAGCCTAAAAACTTATTTAGAACTCTAGCTGCATACCTTGTTTACATACCTGTATTTGTCTTACTAATATAAGTCTCCCTGGGAGACTTTCAACTGTGTAAAAGGTTACTGCAATGATTTGGCGAATATCACTTTGCATTTTCACTCGTGGCATTCATTTACCATGAAATTTTCACACATCACTCGGTGGACATATCAGATCACAGAAATACACATACATTTTATTAACCCTTTGTAAATTTTTGCACATTGCAAACAACGTTACTATAGATCACTTTAAGTGATGTTTCTAGTTATTATTATTACCTCCGCCAACGAAGTTGTTGGAGGTTATGTTTTCGGTCCTGTTTGTTTGTTTGTTCGTCAGTGGGTCACCAGTCTCCTGCACACAATTTCACAGATATCTCAACCAATTTTTCGTAGAAGCTTCGTGTTCATCTAGAATAGAACCCATTAAATTCTCACGGTCAAACAAAAAGTAAAATTGACATATTTGGCCATAACTTTGGTTCTATTCGTCGTAAAGACTTCAGACTTGGCTCTTATTGTAGCTTATAGAAAGATGCACCTTGCATGACCTTGACCTTGACCTCTGACCTTGGAATATTATAAAAATTGGTGTACTGGCGGAGGTATAGAGTGGTGAAGTGTGATGTCATAAATGATGTCATAAATATTCTTTTAAGAATTTTCAAATTTGGACTTCATTTCCAGAAAGAGCATAACAAATACTGTCCAAATACCAAACATCAAATGAATAGGTTACATATTGGCTGAGATATGCCCATCCAAATTTTTTTTTTTTGTCAATGGGCAATCAGTGTTATAGTGCACTGGTTCCTAAATTTATGAACCAGTGGACTATAGCACGGATTGCTCATTGAAGTAAAATTCATTCGGATGGGCATTTCTCAGCCAATACGTAACCTATTCCTTTGATTTTCGGTATTTGGACATTATTTGTTATGCTCTTTCTGAAAATGAAGTCCAAATTTGAAAATTCTAAAAAAAGTGTTTTTATGACATCATGGATTACTGTACTCTATGCACTCCCCGAGTACTGTGTTCTAGTTATCATTGTAATTGTTATCATCATTATCATTGTCACTTTTTAAAATTAGTATTGCAAATTGTATTATTTGTACAGGCATTCAGCAGTGAAGGCGATAGTGATAGCCATAGTGTGTTCGTTCTTTGAGCTGTTCAACGTCCCCGTATTCTGGCCAATCCTCGTCATGTACTTCTTCCTGCTCTTCTTCCTTACGATGAGGAGACAAATAGAGGTAAGATTTCTTGATCAATAAATGTTATTACTATTTTAGACCAGGGCCCCGTTTCAGAAAGAGATACAATCAATTGTAAGTTGCAATTAATCGTAAGTCAGATCACGTGTTCTAGATGCGCAAATCTGATTGGTTGAAACGCGTACATTTTCTGACTTACGATCAATCGTAACTTACAATCGATTGTATCTCTATCTGCAACGGGGCCTAGATGTTGGTTTGATCTATCAATTCCACACTCGGATGAATCTAATCAAGAGTAAGATTTCTGTTACATCATTTTCCCCCACTGTTTAAAGGTGATTTGGATTTAGTTTTAAATCAGATGTGCGGTGCCATCTTGCAAACGCCCTGCGCATGGTGCGTAATGCACAGTGGCTCGGGGTTATGCAGTGCGCACAAACTAGGCAGCCTAGTTCAAAATGGCAATCCACGGTGATGCATCCCCCATGCTTGACAATCTTTAGACTCGTGTGGTGCATAGCTAGGGGGCCAAGGGGGTGTTTCACAAAGATCCCAAGTTACTCTTAGTTGGACTTAGCAACTATGGAAAGCCATTAGTTTCTATGAAACAATTTTGTAAAATTTATTTTAAAAGGCATAAAAAGTTGATTCAAATCATTGATATTTTCTATTATCAAGAGAATTTAATGGTTTTGATGTAACATTTATGAAAAGTCTAACATTTGTGCATTTTTAAAATTTTGAATCATATTTTATTCCAATGCTACAAATGGCTGTCCATACTTTTTAAGTCCAACTTAGGATCTTTGTGAAACACCCCCCTGGAGGGAAAATACCCCCCTTTAGAAATGTTTGTCCGTCGCTATCCCTTTTGTTCAATATCCCTGTGGAGACCATTCTTTGTCAAACTTTTTAAATTCCTTTCTTCCTTAAGATGAGAAGACAATTAGAGGTGAAATTTCTGTTGCATTGTTTTCTGCCACTGTTTAAAGGCACACAGGGGCAATGAAGGGAGGGAGGGGAGGGGGGGAGGGTAAACCACCTTCAGAAATTGTTGTCCCTCGCCGTACATTTTGTTTAATATCCCTGTTAATGCCAATCCTCGTCATGTACTATTTCTTCTCTTCTACCCCTGATGAGATGACGAATCACTAATTAATTATGGTGAAATAATTGAATCAGAATGGTTGAAATCTTTACAGGGGATGAAACGCTGGAATTTTTGCTTACTGTACCTGATAAGTGCATAATTCCTGTCAATTCTAGACCTATATTTCCTCATAGATATCACTAATGATGGAAATAATCAATGTGTTTGAAACCACTATCAACTGTTTTGACTGACCACTGGAGGCTGCCATGTTTTTCAAGTGTGCCATATGAAACGTCATCCGAGCGCATTTGAGCGTGCACTAACAAAAGTAACCGCTGTGTCAGTGGTTACGTAACCTGCTTTTGTTAGTGCACGCTCAAATGCGCTCGGATGACGTTTCATATGGTACAGTTGGAAAACATGGCAGCCTCCAGTGTTCAGGCAAAACAGATTATAGTGGTTTCAAAAACATGGATTATTCCCATTATTAATGATACCCAAGAGGAAATATACGACTAGAAATTATGGGAATTATGCACCTATCGGTAACAGTAAGCAAAAAGTGCCAGCGTTTGGCTTAACGCTGTTAGGGTAAAGAAAATATCCCGTCTCGGAACCGTCTTGGTAGAATTCAAAAGTGATAACGGGATCCCGGATCGTCCCGGTTATGAGCAAATATGTGTTTTAGGACTGCCTGTTTTAGGACTGACTTTTTTTGGGGAGGGCCAGTGTTTGGGGCAGAGTTATGTGGTTTGTTTTGGAGTTGTGCTCAATACAGCATACACAGGAAGAGCAAGTTAACAATATATGTTTGTGGGAGTCAAGAAAAAAACAAAAAGTATTTTCAAGGGTTGGGGGTAAGCTTTCCAACAGGTGGGGGGCATTCCCCTTAAACCCATTGTACTTGTAGCTACACAAATTCAGGTAATTGACTTCAAGTAGTGCTGTAACTGACCTTGATGATCGGATCGATTGATCGGATCGGCAATATTTTATTGATCATCGAAATCTGATCGCAGATCGGATCGGATATGATCGGCTAAAAAAAAAAAAAAAAAAAAAAAAAAGCTTAGTTTCTGAGCTTAGTCCCATGTGATTAATTTGGCGTAACCTTTCAGAATCACATGGGACTAAGCTCAGAATCGGCGTAATTTTGTAAAAGGAGAGGTAATCAGTTTTAAATGAAAGCATACGCATACAAGATTACCTTGGGCTTACCAGGTATTTATATGGATATATGTTGCTTTGGTATTCATTTATATTCCCAAAATATGTTTTTTGGGATCATTTTCCAAAGAAAAAAAAAAAGATTTTTTTTTTTTTTTTTTTTTTTTTTTTTTTTTTTTTTTTTTTTTTTGCCGATCCGATCTGATCTTCCGATTTTTTCTGCATGATCGGAAATCAGCAAAAACGGTCCGATCATGTATGATTGGATCATGATCGGCATGCCGATCCGATGATCGGTTACAGCGTTAACTTCAAGGCTCAACCTGTTTAAACATTGTGACCTTCTCTGTCACAGGTCGTAAATCTTCTCTCCTTACCACTACAGTTTACTGGAGTGAGTCCAGTTTTTTCTTAAACATACAATTTTTCTATTATTACTGGAGAGAATGGGTTGCATAAATCTACCAAGAATTATCCAATAATGGGTCAATTCTCGGACCCGGCTCGTTCCCGGTTTGAAGGCCATGACCATCGGGATTAGTTCTCGTCTCGGATCGGATAACAGCATTAGTTTGGCTCCACTTTAATTTGCACGCTATGATTGTATGTTACATGTTTTTATGAAGAATGAAATAAAGATCAATTTCAATTTCAACTTAACTTGTCTGTCTGTGCAGCACATCGTGAAATACCGGTACCTGCCGTAGACCCGGGGGAAGACAAAGGATGATACGGAAGACGGGATTTCTGAAATCTTTAATTTGTACACTATGTCTGTCTTGCATGTGCTAATGATGATTAAAATAAAGATCAATTTCTATGTTTCTTCTCTATCTGTCTGTACAGCACATGGTTAAATACCGGTACCTGCCGTGGTCCCGGGGGAAGACAAAGTACAAGGGGAAGGAAGATACAGGAGATGTGATTGGTGCTCAATGACAGTCAAAGGACGCCCCTGCCACTGCTAATGTAACTACTGTGTGATGACCTGGGTCAAAGGGTCAGAGGTCAAAGTTCAAACTACACGTAGTACCAGAATCATCTGACCTATGACTGGATTGACTGTGAACAGGATGGCCATGCTATACTACTATTATTTTTATCACTATCTATCACTATTACTATCACTATCACTATCAAGACAGTTTGATCTGGGTCAAAGGTCAAATGTTTAAAGTTCACAAGTAACATTACAGCTTTATATCTCTCCTTCTGGACTATCAGTCACAGGATATTTTTCTGCTACTACCATTACTATTTTCACTATCACAGCAGTTTTGACCTGGGTGAAGAGTCGTCAAGTGGTATTTTGCATAAAAACTAGCAATGGCTTTTACTAGGACAAAATAAAATGTACTCTCTGTTGAAGATTAGATGTGCTATATCAAAGTCAAATAATTTTCAATGGCTCAATACAATGTAAAGATGAGCTATTAATAATAACAATTGAATTGTATTCTTGGACTCGGCCACAGTATAGCAAGGCAGGGCTTGGAACTAGCACATGCCTGCTGGCCCAGGGCCACGGCCCAGGGCCACGGCCCAGGGCCATCAGAAATGGGCCTTGAGCCACTACATTTTTGGATATGAAATTTTACTTGCACAACTTGGCAACCAGATAAAAAACAAACTTTTCCGATATACCTCTTATTTGGTTGGGGCCGCTAAATTCGAATTCAGGATCAGCAAAATAAATTAGATAAATATCAATTGTACTTGTCCGACTAGGCCACTTTGAAAAACAGTTGATTTCTAGCTTTGGCAAGGTAGCAGTGGTGTTTTACTCACCCTCGAGCAAAAGCCTAGTAAGATAATTTGCTAATTTGTATGCAAACAAAAACAAAAAAGCCCAAAGTCAGACAGGATTGATATGGACAAAAATTGAAATTATATTTTTCACTCAAGATTCCAACAATGGCACCCACTTGCCTCTAATTCATGGGGCAGTGACACATCCAGTGTTTTACGTCAGTGCATACAATTATGTTGCACTTATCTATATATCTATTGAGCAGGAACGCTTCTGGCTGTTGCTCAGAGGTTGAGAGTTATATCAGATTAAACATTGAAGGTCTTTGATACTGCAAAGTCTTTGTATATTTGTTATATAAAAGAAAGTAATTTTCATGCACAGTTTTGGAAATGTGTTTTTGTTTTAAGTGCACAATCCATATTGAGCATGTATGTAAGGAATTGCCTTCTATGTCTAGTTAAATAGTTTGAATGTAGTGTTAAGTATCACCTTTTTTTTAAATAACTGTTCTGATTAGCATAACATAATTAATTTAAAGTAATGGACAAAAGTATTTTTTTCCTTCTAAGTGTCATGAATATTTCTCCTGTGTGTTGATATTATACATATAACCTACGTGTATGCCCTTCAATTTCAGTCCTTCAGAATTTTACGAATGATAAAGGTCGAGTTTGTATATTTTTGTAGAATTCAATTTTGCTGAGGCCCTAACCTTGTTAAACAAGTATTTTTAACTCGATTGGTAAATTTGCGTACTCATAATGAAGATGACATGTACATAGCAAGCTTACAGCCCCAGGAAATTTGGTGGAAAAGTTTTGCACAAACGTCCCAGAAAATCCTATACACAAATAATCAAAATTACAGCTGGTATATGAAATTATGTAGTTTCTAGTGTATTACTTGTTCTATTTATGTCTCATAGCTCGAATGAAAATTTGTATTAAATTCTCACAAAAGTTATTATAGATCAGTTTTGGTATGATTATAGATAAAAATGCATTCAGGTTTTGTCTTTCCAGACATCTTCTCTGTTAGATATTAGAATGGTTGAAGACATCTAATGCACTCTATGTGCAGATCAAAATGGCTTCTGCATTCATTTGCTTCCTTTTAGTTTCCCATATAAATACCTGCTTCCATTGTTGGTGAAATAAAAAAAGAAGTGTACTGTAACTTGAATGCAACAGTTAGGGGGAAAAAATACATACCTGTAATCCATTTGTATTTATGACTGGTGTGATTAACTTATTTCCAATCGTATAACTTTCTGAGCTATGACAAAAATAAACTTTACTTTGACCCGTCTAAAATCAACCGACGATAGATAGCATTTTGTCCCTTTTGTTGTAAGAAATCATTATTGTATGTACACCGTTATATGTACATACATTGACGTTACTACTTTTGGTTCTCCCTGTACAGTGGTACCTTGTTATTAAAGGGATAGTCGAGTTCTGGTAAATAGAGTACAGTTTTGGTCAAACTCATTTTAGTAACCAAAACCTGCACCATTACATTACAAACTAATACATGTAGTTATAACTCCACCATGCTCGAAAGGAATACAAAAGCCTGTTATCATTTAAAAAGAGCCATTAAAACTCAAGAGGGCGCGCTCTAAACACTCATCGGTTTCAACCATTTTAAATAAAATATTGTGCATGTGATATTTTGTGTAGCGCCCTCTCTACCAAAACTCAACTATCCCTTTAAAGAGCTCTATTGTAACAAAAACCCTTTTGAAACAAGAGGGGTGTTTCACAAAGATCCTAAGTTGAACTTAACTATTAAGTTGGACCTAACTATTATGGAAAGCCATTTGTAGCCTTAGAATACAATATATTAAAAAGAAAACAAACTAAGAAATTAAGACTTTTCATAAATGTTGCATCAAGAAAATAAAATCTCCTTGATAATAGAAAATATGAAAGATTTTAATCAACATCTTATGCCTTTGACAAAGGACTTCTACAACAATTTTTCAAAGAAACTAGTGGCTTTCCATACTTTTTAAGTTCAACATAGGATCTTTGTGAAAAAACCCCAAGGAGATTTTACGAGTTTGAGCTCTTTGTATTCTTGTATTTTTACCCCAAAATAACATGGTAATTGTTATGGTCCTGAACTCCTTGTATGAGGATCCATTGTGCATGTATGTCGTAGAATATTATAATTTTGTTCTAATGGGATACACTCATCCTGTATGTATTTCCTTTGTAATATGTTTTTATCGAACCAGTGTAAAATTACATACATGTATTGAAATTGTATGTTTGTATTATTAAAATTTGAGTGTTATGGGATTTATAAAAGTATCATTCACTATTGTTCATCTGTTTTGTTGAATCCAGTATCCATTATGAACTCAACGTTAAAAGACCGCACACCATCTTTCATTCAATCATAACAAATTAAACATACAAATTATTGTTTGTTGGTAAAAATACAATTTTATTGCAAAATCTGAAATATACATGTACATGTACTATCACATAAGCATAATTACACACTACTTTAAACTCATGGGCTGGGAGTTCAAGAAGGAAGTTTACGTAAACCATTATTTAAAACCATGGAGCACCACTTGTAAAATGATAAGGTGAATGCGAATGTTTTACTTTTTTAACAATGTTGAAGCTACAAATTTACTACAGGAATGCCGCATGTTAGTAAGAACCAACAGCCACACATGTAATTCAAGATTAGCAAATGTATATTCCACTTATTTGTTGGTTACCAACAGCACTTCATAGTTTTAAATCATGGTTTGAATTTAGGACCAGTCCTGAATGGGTCAATCAATGATAAAAAAAATTTAAAAAATATAATATTATATTCTTTTGGAATTTGGAATTTGGACTCAATTCACAACTTCCAGGGTTTCTTTGAAGCCATCTTTACCAGAAATGTTAGTATGGAACATTACAGGAGCTTGCTAATAAACCCCTCACAAAAAGTTCCGCAATTGAAGTTTGAGCGTTAGTAACTCTCTTGTATCTATATTATCTGACACGAATGTGATATAAATGAAAAGCCCGTTTATTTCCTCTTTATATTGATACATCATTTGTAATGGTTATGTAATAATGGAATGTATATTACACCTAAATACGGGGCCAAGTCAAGATTGAATTATTGCAAAATGCATTGTTATTGTGTGACCATTCAAAACGCACGTAAATCTCCAAACAAGTGAAGAATTCACATTGACAATAACGTTGTATTTTGCGACATTTCGTTTTTGACACGGCTCCATATTCAGGTCTACTGCACATTCCATAATAACATCATTCATTACAAATGAGGCATCAATATAAAGGTGAATAAACGGGCTTTTCAATTATATCAAATTCAAGTAGGATAATTTCATAACAAAATATACATCAACGCTAAAACTTGAATTGCAGAACTTTTTTTGAGGGGTTTATATGAGTGTCTTCTCCACAAGCCTGGCCACGATCAATATCCTTGGTTACTTCATCTTTGCCGAAAATCTAAATATGGAACATGTAGGGGCTTGGGAATGCCCAAATATGGATGTCATCTCTTGGGCTAGCTGAAGATCACTAGCATTCGTTCATGTATTTCAGGGTCTTTTTCAAAAGCGGTCTTCTGGAAAATGTTAGTATGGAAGTCGGGTCATTAGCTTGCCAAAAACAGGAGTGTCATCAATACAAGCACGGTTAAAAGTACTGCCTACAAACTCGGGGGGGGGGGGGGGGGGGCTCTTCAAAGCCATCTTTGCAGAAAATTTCAGTTTCTAACATGTCAGGAGCTTGTTAATGAACAAGTGCCATTTATACAGGCCCTGCCAAAACTACTAGCCATGTCTACTTCGCAGGCCTATTCGAAGCCATTTACCAAAAGTTTAATTTTAAAGAACAAGTTAGGAGCTTGCCAATATATACGAGTGTCGTCTCTATGGAACCTGTCAAGACAACTATCCTTGGCTTAATCATCTAATGTACTTCAGGAGTCTCTTCGAAGCCATCTTTACCAAAAGTTTCAGTATGGAAATCATGTCAGTAGCTTGTCAATATATTGTATGGGTCAGAGTGTCTAGATCACTAGCCTTTGCTACCTCTGGCTGTCTCTTTGAAGCCATCTTTGATGAAAATTTCAGTATGGATATCACGCCAGAAGCATGCTAATATGTAAGTGTCTCCCTACAGGACCCAGTCAAGATCACAATCCTTCGCTATTGTACTTTGGGGCCTCTTTGAAGCCATCTTTGCAGAACGTTTCAGTATAGCAATCACTTCAGGAGTGTGCCGATATTGATCCACTGTTCTTTCTGGGCAGCAGTTTCACCAGCAAACTGTGGAGAGAGAAAAAAAAAGAGGACATTGCTTACTCTGAAATGTCAGAACTGTCAATAAATAATATTGTAGTTATGTTTTAGTCTTGTGGTATTAGCATAGTAATAATAATAATAATATATTCTATTTATATAGCGCCTAATATAAAATTATCTCTAGGCGCTTTACAAAATTATACAGAGTAAACTTAAATGCATCTTAAATTGTTTACAATTACATTTTGACATGATTATCTTATTCTAAGATTAAATAACAATTTACAAAAGGAAGAAAACAAATTACTACATAGGCGTGATTCGTTAAACAAAAACCAATTACAAATCAATTCAACACTGTCTCCTACAGATTACATAATTTACATATTAAAGAGATGAGTTTTCAGTGAACTTTTATATGATTCAAAGGAGGTCATGGATCGAAGAGTATAGGTTGACATACATGTAAGCCTCATATTTTACCATATTAGTTTTCTTTCTATCACTGCACATTACAAGCCTTGCACATTAAATACACACAAAAACCTACGTCAAAGCCGTGTGTTCGGCTAATTATCTGTCCTTCAACTAGCAGAATAAATTTGTGAAATACCGTATTTGTCGGTGTATTACCCGCTCCGGTGTATTAACCACATCCCTAACTTTGGGGGGTTTTCCATGAAAAAAAAAAAATGTTGATAGTATAATTCTTGATTTTTGGATGGTCAAAAAAAACATTCTTCTTTTCCAGAGAGTTTTGGTCTATGAAATATTCTTCAATTTACTGAAGTCTCTGAAGCACATTAAGGAAATTATGAGCCCCTTCCCCGATCAATCCGTAATTTATAACATTTGTTGAGCTTAACAGAAAACAAAACACGGAAAACTATGCATGGGACTGTAGTGAACAAACGAAGACAAACGGAAGACAAACAAAGACTGAATCAAATCAGAGATGAAAAAAATGTACCTTGATATATTAATTCCTTCTTACGAGTTCAGATTTGGTTCAATCTACCCTCGAAAATAGTAAATTTGAAGCTCTTTTTGGAGATGAAGAATTGCGATCGTACCTTTGCAAGTAGTGGGGGAAAAAAAGCGTGCAGACGCGATTTGACTGAAATTAGCGATCATCCTATCGTGATTGATCGCTATTTTCAGTCAAATCGCGTCTGCACGCTTTTTTTCCCCACCACTTGCAAAGGTACGATCGCAATTTTTCATCTCCAAAAAGAGCTTAGAATTTACTATTTTCGAGGGTAGATTGAACCAAATCTGAACTTGTAAGAAGGAATAAACATATCAAGGTACAGTTTTTTCATCTCTGATTTGATTCATGTTTTGTTTTTTACTTCCGTTTGTCTTCGTTTGTTCACTACAGTCCCATGCATAGTGTTTCATGCTGTGTTGTGCTAGTGGGGATTTTCGTGCAATTTTCCCTATCTCCGTGTACAAACCGCACCCCCCTTTTTGCCGGTAATTCCATCGGGAAAACCATGCGGTTAATACACCGACAAATACGGTAGTGATAGATAATTATCGTCCATATAATAATAATAATAATACAAATAGTA
The DNA here is from genome assembly GCA_037951105.1 of Echinarachnius parma. Lineage (NCBI taxonomy): Eukaryota > Metazoa > Echinodermata > Echinoidea > Clypeasteroida > Echinarachniidae > Echinarachnius > Echinarachnius parma. The sequence goes on from JBAMJV010004474.1 coordinate 159,852, forward strand.
ATCCTTTCTTATAAAGTGCAGTCTTACAATAATCAATATAACTGTATGATCATTTTGTCAATGATTTGTGGTAGATTCATAGAAACAGAACACTATTTACCTAGTGAAAATATGAGAAATTGATGTCAGAAATCGACAAAGGTATTATATCACTCTAATGAATGGACTTACCCTGCACGGTGGGAAGCACGAGTGAGGAGGGTGAATGGGGGTGGGGCAGTAGACATCTTGCAGACTGAACCAGACTGCGTCGGGGTCTGCTTGGATGAAACACTCAAAGGACGAGATGCAAGCCTGTTAGAGGACACATTCAATATAAATACAAATTTATCAAGTTTTTCTGGGAACAACGCATTTTTGCACAAAATATCACGCATTAAAATATTAATAAATAATTCTTGAGTTATTTTGGTAACAATGCATCTTTGCACATGTAGCTCTGTAACCTTTGAATTCATGACACGGGATTAGTTACTGCTTTATAGAAAGGTTACTGCAATCTGTCAAACGGTCCTGGAATATTGTGAGAAAAAATATGTTCGGAAACATTACTAGCCTTTGATAGTTCAGATAAATCAGAAACATGGTGCAATCTTGCAAACACCTAGCACAGAGTGCCTGCCGTACACACGCTGGCTTACTGTAATGTAGTGCACACAAACCAGTCTAGTTTAAATACACAGAACACAGATGATAGTAATCAATCACAGATGATGGATTAATTCTCTACAATATGTAATCTCAAACAGAAAGCATAGGAAACAAATAAATAAAATCTATAGTTAGGGTGTTTCACTAACTCTAAAATCGATTGTAGCATTGAATCTATACTTTAAATTAATATAAGTGTTTTGTGAAATCCCCCCCCCCCCCCCTCCCCCCGGGTACATGTACTGTACCTGTTGCAAGCTCTGAGGCTGGTTTGTGTTGAGGTAAGGCAGACAAGCTTGAACAACGTTCAACAGCTCCATCTCAACGATTTCCACCTGTGAAGTGCAAACGTGAAGAGGAAATCATTTTCAAAGCTGTGTAAACATGCTTTTCTTTTTAATTATAAAATAGAAAGATTTGTTTCTAAAGTTCATCAAACCAGATCAGTTCAGTTCGTTCATTTCAATCATTAGAAAAAGATATTCAAGAAAAAAATATTGAATGTATCATAAAATCAGTATTTAAATAAAGCATAATATACAAATTGGGAGGCTAACAAAAGTAAGAAACTTGTGGGCAGAGGCCCCCTATCCAATGAAGACATTTGATTTCAAAGAGGCATTAACAACTGTGATCATAGTCATACCCATGATTTTTTCAAGGGGGTGTTTTAGCTTCATTCAGTGGCGTAGTTGGGGTGTGTTTGAATACATAATATAGTAATTTTTTGCTAAAGGGGGGTGTTTATTAACACCCGAAACACCCCCCTCGGTATGCCTATAAAAACTGGGATAAAATGCCTATAACTGTGATAAAGGATCATCTACAGTCCATTTGCAGACTGTAAATGAATTTTAATAGACTTTACGATAGGCACTATGAACCATATAACTCATAAATAACATTGTGTTGCTTGTCATTGTGCATTGAATTAAAATGTAGGACCCAGGCTCACTTCATTCCATTTAAACGTTTCCATAAAGAGAACGTCTTAATTCAACAGGAAGAAAGAAAAAAAAAAGAAGAACTACAAAACATGTTGTCGGGTTAATAGAGAGAAAGGAGTTGATTTTTCGACTAAATTGAGTTTTACATTTCATATTGTAGGTCATAGCCTTCTCTTTGCAATGCCAAATATCAAAATAACTACATTTAGTTCTAATTGTTTTCAATATTTATCAAAAATATAAGAGAGCTAAATAAGATATCTTCTTGTTTCCCAAACTTTTCATTAACATGATTATCTCTGAAGTACAGAAAGTGACATCTCAACCGATGAAATACAAACATCCCTTTAAAAAAAATTGTTAATGCAATCAAGGGATCATTTTCACAAGCCTTCATGTGCTTTTTGTATGATTCCCCCACTTTTGTTTTGTGTATTAATTGTAACCATGCATTTGATGTTTGTTTTTATAAGTGGAAAATAAATTGAAATTGAAAAAAAAATTTAAATATGAAAGAATCTCACCTGTAAGCACAAATGGCCAACACCAGTTAGAACAGAGAGTTGTAACTTGTAGAGTGCCGTGTGGTGGTAGCTGGGGCCTGCCTTGGCACTGGATACAGAAACATAATCAGCGGCACATCAAATAAGATTGTAGGTACAAGAACAATAACTAAGGCAACAGGAGTGGTCAAATGGTTTACCTGGACGATATACACAAATTGATTACAATGAACAGTGTTAACAAAAATTTCTTTTCATTTAAAATATCAAGTTTGATTGTTTGAACAATAAAGACAGGTAAAATATAAAAACACAAATTAAAAATACAAAAGATGATGATGATAATGATGATGATGAATAAATGATGATAATAATGATGATGACAATGAATAAATGATGATGGTGGTGATGAAGATGAGATTGATGATGAAGATGATGAATAAATGATGATGATAATAATGATGACGATGATGATACCAACCACCATGATGACGATCATGACGACGATGACGATGAAAATTACAACAAACAAATTAAAGGGATAGATGATGTTGATGATAACGATAAATGATGATGATGATGGTGATGATGATGAAGAATGTATTCCAATCTCACCTGACTGGCGCCTGTGTTTGAAGGAAGCCGACAAGTTTTGGCAGGACATCTTGACACGTCCTCCTCCTGATGAAATCTTTAGCGGTATCTGCCAGGGTCTGTAGCACCTCAAAAGCCTGGGAATTAAACAAAAATGAAAATACAGTCAAACCTGTCCTAATGGTCAACTGTCTATAACAGCCAACATGCCTATAGTCAGGGCTCGACACTCGCACTGGCCCGGGGGCCAGTGAAATTGCACTTTGGGCCAGCAAAAATCATGTATAAAAGTAATATTTTGGTGTCCCGATCGGGCAAGCAGATTTTCAACCCGACATTGACAAAATTAGAGAAACTTTTTTTCTTCCATGTCATGTTTGATCAGGAAAGAGTGATATGTGAATAGTAAAAAGTTTACTCATGAAATCATGAAACCTTTTTATTTGGCAAGTCACAATGTGTTTGACACAAGACAGCTTGAAACAGTACACAATGCATCTCACCTAATAAATTCCTTAGTTTTCTGATTGATTTTATACTCATCTTTAAAATACACATCCAAATTAAATACAGAATTAAACTTACCTTGCATGTAACCAGAGTTTCTTGGTCGGTGAATCTCTTGATGAAGGCTGGCCACAGCTTGTGTACTAGAGGTAGCAGAACATCTGGCATAACAAAATACACAAGAAGTTAGTACAACAGGTTTCATGCACAATATTTTCAAGTTAAATTCCATGATTTTCCATGACGTTTACAGCAAGAAATCCATTGTTGAAATATAAACTGAAGGGAATATATGTACATGATTCAATAGATCTATTAAAGAGTTTGTAAAATTGAAAATAAAAGCCAAATTCACGATCAGCTACTAATTGTGCAGGGCGTTCACTGTGCAAGCAACGCTTCTAGCCCTGTAGCATGCATACACATAACCAAGTGCATGCAATTGTCATAATTATGCAATTGTTGCTTTCTCATCATATCAATCAGAACATTATAGAAAAGACAAAAATATATTCATATTTGGCAAAAAAAAAACGTGTAAACAAACCTCTGATTAGCTTCTTTAAATTAACAAATATTTTCATTAGATGAGAACAGACAGCCTTTCTTACCCTGTGATTCTCTCAGAGCCTCTGCTGCAGCCTGCACAGTGCTGAGAACCAAGAGTCTGAGACGAGGGTTGGATGAGGACAGCATGTGAACGCATCTCTCCAGCACCTTCAATCAACAGGAAACAAAGAGTGGTTACTGATGAAAATATTACAAACCCGTTGCTTATGGGAACATGGAGGGCTATGAACAAAGTCTATGGCAATTTCACAATCTGGATAGAAACAAGTTAATAAAAAAGTGACTAATGATTTTCACCCTACAGACAGAACCAAGAGTCTGAGTACAGCATATGAACGCATCTCTCCAGCACCTTCAATCAACAAAGAGTGTTACTGATTGAAATATAGTCAAACCTGTCTTAGATCACAGGGGCCACTTGGTCTATAGCAGCCAACCTGCAGAAAGTGGCCAGCAAAGGTGATCGCTTGCAGAGAATTACAAAACGTTTAGGAACCTGTCTATAAAGATCACCTGTTTCCAGTGAGAAAATGTCTTGTTTTCCTAATAATTGGTGGACAACTATACAACAGGCTTAACTGTAATGTCACTGTATATAATACTATTATCCTGTTCAGGACGGACTGATTTTACTGCAACATGTATTCTCCATAGACCTAAGCCCGAATACTGTTGAGACCAGTCCTGAACGGGTAAAAATATAAATGATTTTATTTTTGCCCTGCCATCTGGGTGGTGCTGAGAACCGAGAGCTTTGACGAGGGTTGGATGAGGACAGCATGTGAACACACCTCTCTAGCACCTGCAAACAACAGCAACCAAATAATGTCTCTGATTAAAACACTATTGAATAGAAACTTGACACTCAACGCTTGAATGGAACAGGGATAATTATTACCTTTTTGACATTACTGACATGCAGAGGCAATTCCTTGGGCTTGTCCGGTTCATCCATGTATTGGTCAGAGTTGCAATGGTCATTCTCCATGGCATCACCATCTTGGTCAGCATCGCTCTGGCCATCCAAGCCACTCGCAGGCACTTCTTGAGCCTTTAGATAGTCCAGGCAAAACTGTGCGATGTCTTCGACTGGACTGAGTTTAGTACTGCGAGTAAAAGAAAAGGGAAGGACAGTTATGTACACAATTTTCATCCAAGTCCAAGTATTGGTCCGAGTTGCAGTGGTCAACCTCCTCGACCTCGCTATACTGGTCATCCAAACCATTCGCAAGCGCTTTCTGAGCATTTAATAGTCCAGACATATGACTAGACTGAGCTTCGTACTATGAGTACAAGACAACAAGAAGACAGTACACTATCGTTGACTACAGGGTGATTCCAAACAATCATGGCATCATTTCTTGGTCATGGTTGCACTTGTCATCCAAACCACTCTCAGGCACTTGAGCATTTAGATAGTCCAGGCAAAACTGTGCGATGTCTTCGACTGGGCTGAGCTTGGTACCGCAAGTAAAAGAAAAGGAAAGGACAGTTTAATATGTACATAATTTTCATCCAAGTCCAAGTTTTGGTCCGAGTTGCATTGGTCAACCTCACTATACCGGTCATCCAAACCAAGCATTTAGATAGACCAGACAAACTGAGCTATGTCTTCGACTGGACTAAACTTATAGTCCTGCGAGTGCAAGACAAAGCGAAGACGTTTTTGCATAAATACTCTTCATGTGCAAATTACGTGTCATCATTCTCATCTACTCATTACCAAAACAACGACTGGAGGACGCTCCACATGGGGGCAGTATGGTTGCAACGATAAATATCCATAAGACGAAGCAATATTACCTACATGTGAACATAATGTGTGTATCACGCTCATCTATATCTGACCCTTGTCAATGAGATGGCCACCACATCTATCTTGCGATGGAGGGATAATTTAGAGGAGAGCTTACCGAACAAACTACACACTCACCAATTTTCTACCCGCTTCTCTTCTAATTTCGTGTTAGGTGGGAACGAACTGTTGATAGCCATTACTAGAGACTGGAGGACGCTCATCAGGGGTGCAGCATGGTCACCATGGTAAACTACCAGGGAGACAAAGCTCTACCCTCCATGTGCCCATAATGTGTGTATCGTTCTCATCTACTCACCTGATCAATGTCAATGAGGTGGACATCACATTAACCCGTTGCTTACGGAAATCGGGTGGGCTATGTACAAAGTCTATGGGGATTTCAGAATCTCGAAGTGAACGGGTTAATAAATCTAGCCAAGGAGGGACCTTTTTTTTTTAAATCTAGGAGACACGAACGAACGAACAAACAAACTACACACTCACCTTTCAACCTGTTCCTCTTCTACCTTCGTGTTAGTGTTAGGTGGGAACCAGCCGTTGATAGCCGTTACTAACGACTGGAGGACGCTCATCAAGGGGGCAGCATGGTCACCATGGTAACCATCCAGGAGACGAAGCACCTCATCCACCGTATCCTGCAGCAATGGGAGGATGTCGGCCGAACTGAAACAAAAACATACCTTTTGTTAGAAGTGATCCATTATTAACTTCATAAGGTTTTTACCAAAGTGATATTTGAGACTTCAATCATATACCAGTATCATTGTTAGGTTCTTCTGAATTATATGTGAGAGTAGCACAGAAAATAAGCACTGCGTTTACCTAGCGGGAAAAAAACACGAACATTTATGTAAGATTTTATCACCTACGATCGAGAAATGTTCCTGAATGCCTTTCCATTCAATCATAAATATCTCCATAATGAGGAAAATAAAAACTCATTTCATTCTTCTGTTTTATACCATAAGCCAAACAATAAGGTACAAGAGAAATATGAAAGCTCAAAGAGATTTTGTTGGAATTTGACAAAGTTAACCCATTCAGGACTGATTGATTTTGCTATAACATGTATTCTCCATTCACCTAGCTAGTCCCAGTATTTTCGGGACCAGTCCTGAATGGGTGCAGTGCAGATCTGTGACCTTCACCCATTCAGGATCGATCCCCAAAATACTTTGGCTGTGGTCTATGTTATAGCCAAATCAAACATCTGCAAATGGGTTAGAGTCAACACTGTTAGAGTCGAGGTACTGATCAATTTTGTTTTATCAAACTTCTACACTAAGATTTTTTTTTTGTATACTTGCCCATTCGGGCAGGTAAAATAATGAATTATCAAATTTGACATACCTGAACTGAAAATTTACTAGCAGCAAAAAAAAACAACAATGTAAAACAAAATGAAAATTAATCATGATAGGGAGCTCGATCTGCTTGGCAAATTTCTTGCTTGTTTCTCGATGAGATTTAAACGTAAGAAACTATATTATTCAAATATGTGTGGTTTGCGGTTGCACCATGTTTAAGGAGAGGATTGGTAAGTCCTGAGAAAGACTGTTGATATTCTTTCTAGGATAGTCCTAAAAAGGGCTACAGCACCGGAATAGTTATTGTAAGGAGAGGGTGGGTGGTAGGAGGGGCTCGACGTTTCAAACAGGTTGACTGTCCGTCGTCAGGAGTGGGGACTCGCTGGCTAAAGGCTGCGGATGAGGGTGACGTACTAGGTGTCCGTGGGTTATGGGCGGCGCACTGTATGCGCTGCTGACGCTGACGGCGCTGTTGTATTTTTTAAATAGAAATGTTAGTTTCCCAATGGGGCAAGCAAATTAAGTTAGTTAGTTAAAGTCCTTCCTTTGCCAATGTTGGCACATAAGGCGGCGCCTATCTCTGATTCATTAGCCCTAGGCCACATGTCTACTAAATGTAGCGATAGCTACAGAAGGGGGCCAGTCCTCTGGTAACTCGTGTGATTTACTTTCCCTTCTCCATTCCCATGCATGAGGCGGACACTCTAACCGCTAAGCCACCATGCTCGGTACAAATTAAACCATCTACAAAATGTTACTTGCCCGACATCAGCATACTAACGCACCTGTGTTGTAAGGTGACCTTCAGAACCAGGGGTGCCTTGGGGTGCCAGTCAAAGTGCCTGAGTCGAGCAGACACTGAATCGGTCAGATAGTCTGCATTGGCATACAGTAACTCGGCCACTGATCTATAAATAAAACAATCAAAAACAGGGTTGTAGTATTAGAGTAAAACTAAGCTGACACCTAACATATTAAGAAAAAAAAGGATGTATTAATAGTTTAGGCATATAATGTAATTTTGGAAGTAAAAATATTATATTTACATTGAATATGTAAACAAACAAATTGAACAATGCCATACATATCATATTTCAACAAAATTGTCATGCATGGGGATGCCACACTGCAGTTCGCCATTTTGAACTAGGCTAGGTCGAGCACCCTGCATAACATCGAGCATATGTACATTTCACACTGTGCATACGGCATTTGCTAGATGGCACCGGGCATCTGATTTACGAATCCAAACTACAAGGCTCTATTCATGACTTTTTCTAGCAATGCAAGAAAGGTTATGAATCTGATGATATAATCTTTGATTGAAAATGAGCAAAGAAAAATAGAATAAACCGGGCACCAACCCAACCCAAGGATAATGAAATCAACTTTTCTAAAGAAAGTGCGCGGGATCACACAAAGTGAATTCAAACATAGCGGTTTATATAACTTATGACTAATCAAGCATTGAAAAGGGTTTCATGGGAACGTCCTCCATTCAAGGGTCTTCGTGGCTTTATGGTTGAGCACCGGTCTAGAAATCCGGAGGTCTCGGGTTCGATTCCCGGCGAAGCCTAGATTTCTTTGCTCATTTTCAATCATTTAAAATATTTCTAGTCAGTTTCATCTATGTTTGAATTTGATATAATCTTTGGTTTACCTTTTACTAATGTTCAGATTACCAATAGGGAAATTAACAAACCAACAAAAGAACATCTTTATGGTAAGTTTTTAAGAGAATGTACCTGTGTGCACATGATTGTCCGATGACGGAGAGGGTGGCAAGGGCATGCTGGCTGATAAAAAGAATTCAAGGAAAGAATAGTAGTATGGAATATTATGAAACAAATTCTTAACTTGTTCCCCAATAATGTTCATACAGAGTTGACACAGGGCCCACCAGGTTCCCCATAGGCATTTAGGCAATGGGTTACAAATTTTCACATGATTTGCATTTAGTGATACAAGTTCATATAGTTGTTTAGTTTCAGTTGTCAATAAGTTGTGCAAAACCATAAAGTTGGATGGGTGAATTATATATCAGTTTCATGTTGCAAAATAGTCTATGAGAATTCAATGATAATAAAATGACAGTAGTTTGATGTATATGAGCAAAAATATAAAAATAGAGCAAATAGAATGCACAAAGTTTAGAGGAACGTTACATTTTGTAGCACTTTAATAATTGTTGATAATTTTTACTAAAAAAATATGTTTCCAAGCCATTCTTCTTAATCCACATTTGCTATGATCAATACATGTAGAGAATAGACTGTCTATTTGAAGCTGACTATGCAGTTTATAATGTATATGATTCATAACACAAAATGCATAGCAAATATGCTCACCAGATAACCGTCCTCTCATCAGCCATTCTTTCCAGTACGGAATACAGACAATGCATCAGCAGTGCACTGAAATGGGGCCCTAGAACCTGTATGGCAAAAAACAAACATTCCAGCTTTTAAACAAATAATTACAAAATATTTTATTTTCAATTTAAGGTATCATCTAATACGTTTAACCCGATCAAGACATATCAACATTTATTGTGCGAAACCCCCATGACAAAGATTGATCATGCAAACCCAAAAGCCATGGTTCCTATGAGAGGCGTGTCCTACATACTATGATTTCTGCCTCGGGCACACCTTACCCATTCATGCACCCCAATGAACTTCTGCCCATTTGAATTTGGTTTGATGAAAGCGTCGCTTATAATGGCAACGTTACATAATGTGGAATTTGCTTGTAGATACACCTTGGCATGGTCTCGCCTTCTTGCATTAACGGCTGCTATTGGAATAAAAACCAATCTCCTACAGTAACTTAGCCGTTCATACGTCTTTCTAGCAGTCAAGCACGCAGTTCATTTATAACTATTCCTTTTTTTATTCAATATTCCCATTTCATAAAAATTGTCCAATTATTGTAACTAGTAGGTCAACAGCCAATCAGCATGCAGCGTTTGAGCTGTTTCCACGGTAGTTACAATAATTGGACACTTACCAACAATTGCAAACGATTTATGAAACAGGACCCTGAACTGTACTTTTCCTTTAACTGTTACAAATTGAATTGGATTGAATTCAAAATCAATTGAAATCTAAAGAATGTGTTATTTATACTATGTGTACCTCTGCAAAGACAGCGATTCCATCTAACATGAGGCACTTGAGTAGGGTGTTATGGTTCATCACAGACACACTCAGCTTGCTCCAGGATGATGACGATGACGATGATGACGACTCGGTCCGCATCACATGGAGGTGGTCCTCAGGTTGCCATGGTAACCTTGGTGATGATGTGGGTGATGATGAGGCGGAGGATGATGAGGGGGGTTGAAGGATGGTCGTTGGTAGGTCCCAATAGGACGGCGACAGGTATTCATCTAGCAACATTCTGAAAGAATGGAAAACATCATATACAAAAATTATATCAACAGTAATGAAAAGTTCAATGTTACAAATTTTGATGCACTTACTTCGGATCATTGTAATGGGACAATCAATGTAATTGTTCATGTTAGAATGATATGCAATGAGTTTATTTTATGTTGTCAATTATGATAAATAATAGGCTACCATTGGCAAACGGTCAGAAAGATTAGTCTTTCTCTGTTTGCTGTTCACAATTTGAGTTTATCACAATGGCTCAACTTCTTCTTTTGCCTCGGTTCTATTTTGGAGAATATAGAACAAATTACAGTCAAAACCCTCACTTATGCCTAGGTCACAAATGCACCGGGCGCCATACAATTTTTGTACCTACGGCGGATTTTCTACGATTTCGTGGAGTTGGGATATCGTACGATGTCTGCGATATCTTTATGTAGCGGTCACATATTTGCCGCGGCACGTACAATGATTTTGGGAGTTCAAGCAAAATTAAATCGCACGGATCCTGTACTTACAATCTCGAGCGCTCGTACGGACGCCTTACGGGACTCGTATGGGCATCGCAAGATATCGTGCAATTTGAGTGGCCCCCAATTTAGTCGGAAAATCGTACGATATTCGGAAAATGCTACAGTGTTCGTGCTGGGCCCATGCAGTGCCCTTGCGGTGCCCGTGCGATGCTCTCTACGACGTGTCTACGGGCTTACGGCAAGTAAAAAATCATACAATGCATTTTTTTGTTGAACTCCGCGTTGAACAATTTTTTGACATACTACGGCGAGGAAAAATGCAACAGCGACTGCACGATAGCCACGGCACCCTTGCGGACGCCACAAGATTCCCACAAGATTTCACCTAAAAGTGGCATCGTATGGGCGCTGTATCCCAAATCGGAGCATTTGTGACCTAGAAATTAGCTTTCTTTTTCTCTTTCTCTTCTTCCCAAACATGGCAATTTCAGAATCTCAAATGGAACGGGTTAAAAAATTATCTTTTTATGATCAAGTTCAAACAGTCTACAGTACCTCACTTGGCTTTTGAGCTCCTCTATAAAGCTTGTAATGCTTTCATCTTCCTACTCCCCTCCCAAAGTGCGAGCAACAGCCATTAGTAGTCTAACATGTATTGTTAATGAATCATTTATTTATCATCTCACACAAAGTTAAAGTTAAAGGTGTGTTTGTATAATCAAATGGTCTCCAGTACCTCACTTGGCTTTTGAGCTCCTCCAAGCTTGTAATGCTTTCATCTTCCTCATCTACCTCTTCCCAGATCGCGAGCGACGGCTGGTTACCACCGGCCGTCAGCAGTGTCCCTTGCATTATCTCGTTCATGATCATCGTCGCTTGCTTCACGTACGTCGATGACTCGTGGAAGTACGTCAGGAAATTATCAATGAGAAGAGGAACGTTTCCTTTAGAAGAAGAGAAGAAAACACATACTTGGGACAGTTATTCAAGTTTAATATTAGACGTAGAACTTTAAAACTAAGTAGTTACTATGAGAAGGCATAATGTCCCACACATTTTTGTTACACTACCCCAAAAAATATTCCTAAAAATTAAAGGGGACCACCAGGCAAAGGACAACACATTATTATATGTTTTGGTACCGTTTTGTGATATCAAATATATATCCAACATTTTGCAAAGGGTTGTGTAATTCATAAACAAAGCAATTAATTTCCACCCCTTACGGAACCACGGCTATCTTTTGGTTCCACACAGGCCAGGCATTTGTGAGTGCGCCAATGCAATACACGCGTACGTCAATAGAATCCCGGATGATTCGTTCGGTCTGCACAGAGCGCCGATGGCCGCTAGTCTGCGCATTCAGACCGCATGGCCGCATGGCTGAGAATGGTGATGCGTTTTCCAATTATATATTTTTTCTGAAAACATATTTTTGTGAACTTATTGAAGGAATGGAATACTAAAGATGTTACCTTTCTATAATTAGATTATTATTTTGGGGTAGTGGTACCCTTTAAATATAATTGTTTTAATAGTCCATTCCATCAACAAGTTCAGAAAAATTAGTTTCCAGACAAATGATATAAATTGAAAACCCATCACAATACTATAGTAATTGTTCATGGGTCTGCAGACCAAGACTAGTCCATTGTCTGGGATGACAATAGAACTATACGTCCTAGACAATACACTAGTCTTCTTCTGCAGACCCGTGAACACATAATTTAGTATGCTGATGAATTTTCAAATTATAGAATTAGTCTAGAAACCTATTTTCTGTACCTTTTGGTAGAATGGACTATAAAAATATATTACCATTCATTGAAAGAAATATCATTTTGGTGTGTTGGTTCCCTTTAATGGCCCGGTCAGAAATCAACGGATAGCGGAAACGTATGCCCAACGAATATACAATTTGCGAAATTAAATTCTCCGGTGATGAAAGTCGTCTCCATTGCTTCATGTACAAAACATAGAACAACGTACATCACCGGACAAGGAACGGACAAGAAACGCAAAGAACGGATGGAAAATTTAGCTCTCCGTTTGACATACGTTTGCGCAATCCGTTGATATGTGACCGGGCTATTAGGGAAGTTGAAGCTCAAATTTATGTAAGTATGATTACCCCAACCGTAGAAAGTTGTTTGCATTCTTACCATATTGCCCCAGCAGTTGACAGAGAGTTGTGAGAGCATCGTAGATCTTGTGGTTTGAGAAATGCTTGAAGTTCCTCAAGTGTCGGTTATGAAGGCCCACATCTACATCTCCTGATATCGTATCACTACCAGAATCTACGAAGAAGAGAAGTACACCTAATTACCCTAAGAATCATAGCATTCTGAAATGATCTTACACAAATTTATCAGCGATTGGAGGGCGACCCGAGTTCATTTGAGAATCCAAATGAACGGTACATTTACTCCCACATGTAGTTCAACCAAACCAGCATCTTCACAAACTCTTTCATAGAAAGTAAATGCCATTCAAGTAATCCCAGGATTATACTTTTTATTTGCTTCTTTGTAAATAAGCAACAGACACCTGTGGACCCAAGCACCCCTACATATTTGTTTGCACACAAATGCATCAGCTTATCCAAGAATCTTCAGGATTGAAGGAGGCAGATTAATGATTATGAGTGGAAGAATTAAAGCAATTGACATTTTGTTCAAACTAACCTGTTAGAGTGCTTCCAGTTTCCAGTACAGACATATCTCTGGTGTCCAGCTCTAAGGCCTGTAGTAATGCAATCGACAGCCTCTTCAGATGGGCTTCAGAGTTTAGTAAACAGTTAAGTCTAGGTCCTGTGGATAAATCCAGTAAAAATCAAATTAGTCATTGTATGATTGATACTCGACTAGGATATTAGGCCAATATTAAAAGAGAATTCAAGCTTGGATTAATGGATTAATGAATTGATTGACAGCCTCTTCAGGTTAGGTTCTAAGTTTACTACACAGTTAAGCCTGGGGAACTAAGAATAAATCAAATAAAAATAAGTCGGTTTCGATTCCCGGCGAAGCCTATCTTTCTTTGCTCATTTTCAATCATTTAAATATTTCTAGTCAGTTCCTTTATGTTCGATTTCAATTAATAAAAAAGCTGCATCACTTTGTGTGATCCCACACACTTTTTTTTTTTATAGAAAGGGTCGATTTAATTATCCTCGGGTTAGTGCCCAGTTTATATAGCTTCTGACTATTCGAGCAATGAAAGGGTTTCATGGGAACGTCCCCCATTCAAGGTTCTTTTTTGGTCTAGCAATCCGGAGGTCTAAGATTCGATTCCCGGCGAAGCCTATTTTTCTTTTTTCATTTTTTCATTTCATTTTTTAAATAAAAATATATAAACGTGATGTTTGGTAAAAAATATTTATTCAATAGCGAGATCATAAAAAACAAAATAAAACAATTTTGGTATATTTTGAGAAATGTGTAGGATTACATGTTCTTTAAATAATGAATAAAAGTTCATTCCAGTCACATGTATATAAATGGATATTTCAGCTGTTACTGAACCGATTTTGATCAAACAACATAGAATCTATCATTTAAATTGTGTGCTTTTTCAAATAAAATTACACTCAGTTTTTCATTACCTCACAAAAAACAAAATAATAATTAATTGAAGTGCCTTCTAAACCAAAACTGATCTAACCCTTTAATGTAATATGACATATTGGACTTACCAAGTAGCCTGACGTATCCCGTCATCGTTGTCACCATGGAGAGTTTCTTCTCATCATCTGGAAGAGGATGAGTAAAAAAAGACGTACTGATAGTATTGGACATGTCAAAATATTGTTCTTACATTAACTGTAATGCTACTTTTTTTTCTTTTTTCCAGGTGAGCCAGTCAGGTAAAAGAAATTTTTTGCATAGCTTTCATTATAAAAAAAATGTTGAAGTATCATCAGGATTATATTTTCACGACTCAACCTAAATGCTTGTCATGATTGAAAATAAAAGAGCTAAACTCTCATTCCACAGTATTTCATGGAACGTACATTATCTCATGGGATCCCATGATAAGGACCAATTATCATATTTCAGGGGGGTGTTTCACAAAGATCCCAAGTTGAACTTAACTCTAAGTTGGACTTAAAAATTATGGAAAGCCGTTGGTTTCTCTGATTTTTTTGGTAAAAATTATGTTAAAAGGCATAAAATGTTGATTCAAACCATTTATATTTTCTATTAGCAAGGATATTTCATGTTTTTAATGTAAAACTTATGAAAAGTCAACAAATTCTTGCAATTTTGCTTTTGAATTTATTCTATTTCAAGGGTACAATTGGCTTACCATAATGTTTAAGTCCAACTTAGAGATAAGTTCAACTTAGGATCTTTGTGAAACACCCCCCAGGACTTGGAGGGGAATCATTCTCATTTAGAAGTGTTTCTGAATGTACTTTCTCATCAAATCAAAATCAGGGACAAAACCTCACCAACAAATTTCAGATTGAACAAATACTCAAATATACCTTTAAAGTGAGGCCTGTAAAGTGTCAGATATTGCCCAAAATGACATTTGAGACTTCAATCCTGTACCAAAATCATTGTAAGATATGTCCAATTGGTGTGTGAAAGTTTCATTGAAAAAGAACACTGCTTTCCTGGTTAAAAAAGCGTAAAATATGCGTCAGCTTTTACAACAGACGTTTATGAGGTTTATGACCGTTTGTTAACGCTTTTGAGCTGAATGATACATATCGTCATACTAAAGGGGCATTTGAACAAATCTAACCCTATTTTATATCAGGTATACGCTTGATCCTAGCAGACAGGAAGAAACCCATCAGTGCCTAAGGCCCACATATTTGTGGTTTGGTAGTCCTACATTTAAACAAGAAGAAGACTAGTTATGTGAAGTGTACAGGAAGAAAGAGCATAAATTCCTCTATTTTTAGAGCCCTATTTTGTTACTCTACCTGCTTTAGTTATTTTTTTTATGATTTTTATTATTGCGTAAATCACTATAATTTAGAAAAATCCTTAAATTGGCAACACATTGTGATATTTTAAAAACAGATATTGGCGTTCAAATTGGCAACTTTGCGGCAAAGTCACTTCATATTTGTCTTAAATGGTCATTACTTAATATTTATATTTTTATGTCATTGATCGGTCAACAAGATTTAAATTAGGAGTTGCCAATTTGTAGAGGAAAACAATGATCAATTTTGCCTTAAAATAGCTCTCGTACTTGATGGGGTAAATGGAACTTACCGGCAGTCCTGATAAGCCTCGGTAGCGCAGTGACCAGTTTATGCATGTTTTCCTCCAGTAGCTCTCTCAGCATCGTGCTCTCGGCGGTCAGGGGTTCTTTGGCCAGTGACCCAAGGACGACTTGACTCCTGTGTGACACCTGGTCATATTCATCTTGAGCCGTGTTGACCAGTAACTCCAGAAGATGATTGAGACTGCCGGACATAGACCTGTTGGTAGCAATTATAATTATAGACATTATTATTATCTTTCAGGTATTCATCTCATTGTAACGATACAATTATGTTTGGGTTCAGAACGACTTGACTCCTTTGTGATATCTGTTCATAGTTGTTTTGTGCCGTGTTGACCAGTAACTCTAGCAGATTATTGAGACTGCTGGACATCAACCTGTTGGTAATAGAGACATTTGAGGGGAAAATGGACCAACAAAGTCAGACTTTATCTCCATATTATTGTAGTTGTTAAAGAATATAAAATAAAATAAATTATATTAGGATTCAGTATGGCTTGATTCCTATGTGACACCTGATCATAGTCATCTTGTGCTGTGTTGACCAGTAACTCAAGAAGATGATTGAAACTGCTTGACATCGATCTCGACATCAACAAAATAAAAGCCTTAGTTAGAATATTATTTATATCATGGAAGTTAAAGTACTCCCAAGCTTTGTAGATCCGAGGGGATAAATACATTTGGAAACATGGATTAATGTCTTGATCATTGAGGTCCGTCCTTTGTGTGTCAATTAATCGTAATGTTCTAACTTTCATTATTTTCCATTCCGATATCAATGACTTTATTAAAACACTTGGTTTTCTAAACTGCCATTCTGTTTGATAAAGGCCGTCAGCCAGGAAAAAAAATACACGAAATGCCCAAAAGATTTTTTTGATTTTTTGTTTGGATCATGATCGAATGCCAATCAGATGATCACTTACAGCATTAGAGCGAAATAGTAGCCCCTGAAATTCGAAAAAAGGAAAAATTATAAAAGTAGCCCCCGAAAGTTGGAAGCGTAGCCCCCGAAAACTTCCATAAAATTAGAAAGGGAGCCCCCGAAATAAAAATATTAATTTTTTCCCTGCCGGCAGCAGCAGCCGAAATGTTGCTGTCCCAGCTTCTCTACATCGTGAGTCTACGGTTAAATTGATACTTTCAAAGAAATAATCCCTTAAAAGTCACTCACTTCTTACACCTTGTAATCAGAAGCTCCGCAAGTCTGACCAGAGCAAGCCGCACCTTCCAACTCCTACTGGTTACCATGGTAACGACCATAGCGACGAGGATGTCCAGCTTCGATGCCGTGTCATTCACCCACTCATCGGTCTTCTGAATTGTCAGAGACCGCTCTTCATCCGGGATAACCTGCTTGTTGGGTTTTGTTTCCAGACTTGGCCTTGACCGATTGGCTTTGTTGTAAGCTGCTACAGTTAAGGGTAGGTCTGGGACTGGTGGGCGGAGCCTATCATCCATTACCATGGCAACGTGCTTGGACCAACACTGTATTGCATTCTGTTGAGTGGAATATGGTGGGAAACAAAATTAAGTGGAAAATTAAAGGGAAAATTTAAGTGCATTCTGTGTTTTGCAAATGAGGTACAATTTTATTTTTGTTATGATTTTATTTAAGATTTACCTTTACTCTACGAACTTCAAAAACAGAAAATGTTCTTCGAGTTAACAAGCAACTGCGATCTTAATATGCCTGTCAGAATATAAATAAAAGTTTGTGGAGAATGTCTAAGCTCACATATGAGTAAACCGCAATTTTGGTAAAGGTTTCTTACGTGTTGCTGATTGCAAATATCATTCATGATTAAAAGACATTATTTCAAAAGTATTATTACGATAAAACACGATACAATTTTATGAGGTTGTGGAGACAGCCTGAATGAGTATTTGGGCATTATTGGGCAGTGGCGGTACATGATGAATAAAAGCTACAATAAACGATAAATAAGAAAACAAAATTATATCACTTACCACTGTAACGATCTGTGAAGAAAATACAAAAGAGGGGAGAGAGAAAATTGTTACTAATACCAAAACAAGTCTAAAAACAACAACAAAGTGCACCACGCACAAGATGTTATCATCTAAAATAGTGAGAGCCAAATAGAATGTGGCTAGTATATTTGGGGTTTTCCATAAGTTGCTGTGTTCCCTGATTTTGGATAACCAACAAAGTATTTTGTTTCCATTTATCGTCCCAGTGCCTATAAATCAAAGTGCAATATACTAGTTGAGTTGATCCAGATCTCAATACAAGTTTACATTAATCACTTAATCCCCCATTCATCTACAGTGATCAGAATCTTGGTAAGAAGTTAAAATATCTACACACTGATCTATTGTGTGCATGGAGGAACAAATCAAAGAATGAAACTGTTTTTTTTTCTTCTGAATTTCTCTTTCATAATAAATAAAGATATACATAATTGAAGTGTTGGGATTTGAAAGTCTCCCTGGGAGACTTTCAACTGCGTACAAAGTTAGTGCAATGGGTTGGCAAATATCACTTCGCATTTTCCTACATTCATTTACCATGGGTTTTTCACACATCACTCAGTGGACATATCAGATCACAAAAGTACACATTTCAACAACACTTCGACAGTTGACAAAGTTACTACGTCCCTTTAAGACTTACCTGTCCCTGTTTTTGGTCTGCTGTGATGACCCTGCTCACTGCCACAGTCAGCCCTGGCAGAAAAGATGCGAAGGAACAAGACGCTGCCCTGTACAGCGCTGAATCAGCGTCTACATCATCTACAAACGAGAGAACGAAAACACACTCCATTAAAGTTTGTCAAGCGTGGGACGCGGATCGTCATTTACTAGTTTGCGCGCACTGCACAACTCTAGGCCAATGTGTATTACGCACCGTGGGCAGGACGTACGTTGCGAGATGGCACATGGGCGTCTGATTTACGAATTCAAACTACCTTTAACAGATTCTGGGACATTTGAGGTATTTTCATAACAACTACAACAACGAAAAGGGAGCAAGCAACATTATGTGACACTTTTTCTTCTTCAGTCCCACTCATTCATTATTGTGTTTCCTTTCTCCTTAACCTGGTACGGAGTTGCTGAGACAATTTAGAGCTGCATACTGTACTTGCTATTCATAATCTCTATATATATAACACTTTCTTTTCTATACAGTCCCACAAATTCACATTTGTGTGATTAACCTCGATCAAAATACTACTCTAAAATAAATACCTGGTACAAAGTTGCCGAGACAATTCAGAGCTGCATACTGCAGTTCTCTCATCTTCTCATATTCGGCAAGACTTGAGCAGCGAAGACACTGCATGACCAATTCAACATTTATATTGTAACACTTTTTTTCTTCTTCAGTCCCACAAATACACATTTGTGTGATAACCTCGATCAAAATACTACTCAAAAATAGATACCTGGTAAGAAGCTGATGAGACAATTTAGAGCTGCAGACTGTACCTCTGTCATCTTCTCCTATTCAGCTAGACACTGCATGACCATATTTACATTTATGTAACGCTTTCTTTTCTCTACAGTACTTATGTGATTAAGTAAACCTTGATCAAAATACTACTCTAAAATAGAAACCTGGTACAAAGTTGCCGAGACAATTCAGAGCTGCATACTGCAGTTCTCTCATCTTCTCATATTCAGCAAGACTGAGCAGCAGGGACACTGCGTGACCGACCATCGGTAAGGACTTGGGTGACCACAGGCGAAGCAAAATCCTTTTGAAGATAAAATATAGAGCAGACAGAAAAGGTCTCATGATATGTGACCAGCTATAGCAAAACCTGGCACTTGGTCGGTAAAAATCAAAATGTACTGAGATTTTCACACCATTAGCAAGGCCTCATCACAAGCTTTCATTTGATACTTTGTTCTAACTAATTGGTCAATAATTGGTAGGTGTCGATTTCGGGAGTATTTCCCTCCCGGGACTCGCGATAATTTTTCGGGCGAGTCACGGGTACCCGAAATTTAACCATTTGTTGATTTCGCTATCGGCATGTCACGCCGCTGGGAAAACATGTTCATTCAAGTGACAAAAATGCAGCGTATTTATGCCGATAGCGAATAAAAGGGAACTTTTGCTTTTTTTCTCGGGATATCGAGTATCGATTTTTGCGCCCGGGACTCGACATTTTTCGGCGGGACCCGGGTACCCGTGACTCGTCAACAGCACTAATAATTGGTGAAGATATGATTTTTTCAAGTTTACAATGATAGGTCTTTTTAATACACACATTGTGTGAATTTAAAATGCCAATTTCTTCCAAACATGAATTACTGACAAGTGCCAGGTTTTGCTATAGCGGGTCACATTATTGTCAACACAATATATCATTCATGAAGCATGTCAATAAGGACCATCCATGTAAGAGAAGTTTGTGGAGTTTGAATAATACTGGTCCTCATTTATAGGCAGGCAGTCTTAACACACATACGGGTGATTCGAAAACAAGAGAAGGAAAACAAAACACAGACTTTTGTCACAAGGGGGTTTATAATTGATGTAACTTTAATTTTAACAAACATACTATTTATTGGGTTAGAATTTATTTCTAATTCAAATTAAGAGGAAATGTATGACTATTCACTCACAAATAACCAATGACATCATCAATAACTCCAGTTGAATTTTAATCAGTTATTTTAGTGGTCAAATTTTTATATTTTAGAATTTTGATTTGGTTTTAATTTCAAAAGAAATTGCGTAAGCAGAAATATTGCATGGTCAACCAATTACTCCAGAGACAATTTGTATCGAAGTTATTATAAAGTTTGATTTTAAAATATATTGAAATAAAGTTGAATTACCAGAACCGGGATAAAGAAACATGTACAATAGTCTCCGCTTTAATAATGGGGTAATTCTTAAAGGGGTACACTTGTTAAAGGGGTATGATTTGACCGAACGTTTCTTATGTTTCTTTAGGAAATTTCTACCACTTAATCAGGTTCACCCGTTAAATTGGTAAAATGTGCCTTACAAAAGCCTTACTAATCAAAATGAGAGTAATGTATTTCTAAAAATAAGATGTTATTTAATACTCACTCTGTGTTGGCAGATTTCACCATAGCTGCAAGAGTTTTCACTACAGCAAGTTTGAGCTCCTCCGATGCTGTTGATACTGGGAAATGGACAAATAAATCAAATTAAAAGATACATGATTTCTATTTGATATAATTCAATTTGTTTAATTCAACCTGTTAAAACAAACACGCTAACAAAAATCAATAGATTATACAAAGCAAATAAGTGTACTATGTCATTAAATACATTGAATGTGCATCTTCTTAAATTCCCATACTTATACAAGATAATTTCATGGACTGAACCGATCTCAGATTCTTCCGAAGTGACCGTGCACAAACACAATCAATATCTGACTACGACATACTTTTGTTATTTAAAGTTACTACGCAATATATTATGCTGAACCTTCCTTTTATTTTCAATTTCTAACCGCGCACAGAGACATATGTGATACGCGTAAGCGCGTTATAAATATGACATTATTAATATTATTATTGTATTGGCTTCTATCCAACTTAACATTAAGTTAACTCATTGATACCAAGCATAATGAAGAATAAAATGACACAATTCATGAACTTAATTGAACATAATTGAGTTGCCCGATGGGGCAACCAAACTAAGCTATTGATGAAATTTTACTTGCCCCAGCAATAGGGCAAGTGCTAGTGTCGAGCCCTGCCCTGGCTTAACATTGAATTACCTTGTCCGCAAGTCGTCTTGGAGCTGATGGTGATACAGAGGGCAGTGAACAGATCAGAAAACATGTCCCAGTTACCAATCGATGTCTTCTCAAGAACATGGCACATACATATCACCCCTGCCTCACAAATGTCTGATGCCCTGGTGATGTGAATGAAAAAAAAAAAAAGCTTATAATCGAAATATAGTTCAAGTTAAAATATTACAGCATGGATATGTCCACTGATATGACATATTCTAATGTGGAACCTTGCTATATTTATATAAATTTATAAGATAATGACGTCATAATTCAAGGAAATTGAGCGCCCCTGTTGGTTGATTACCATTGCGTATTCCGGTATAGCGAACATCAGTGCTAAGGGGTAACGTTTCATATTACATTACATTTGAATGATATGCACCAACAAGTCTGCACTGCATGGGATACCTCACCAGTTCCCCTCGACTCTACATCCTGACTGATGGATCCTGTTGAGTACCCAAGTACATGTAGAAGTAGAAGTAGAAGTGCATCAATTTATGCACGGTATGTGTTTACAAATTTCCCATAGAGAGTCAAGTGAGCCGCGCAGAGGATGGCCTTGGAGTGCTCTTGATATTTTTTTTTTTTTTTTTTTTTTTTACCCTGATAAAACAAGATACCTGATATAACATGGTAATTTTCATGGTCCCAAGCTCGTTGTTAACTTGTTATATAATGAGGTTCCACTGTCTGATAATGGGCTCCTTGGCAATTGAGCTTTGCTAAATACCTCCTCTTTCGTAGAGGTAATGATTTGTATTCACTCAAACCTGTCTTAAGGACCACCTGTATTTCCACCTGTCTATATATGGCCACGGAACCTGCCTATAGAGGTCACATGTCTACAGTGGCCACTTATTTTGTTTCCCTTCAGTAGTCACTATATCAGAGCTACCAACATTGAACTTTATAATCAGGAAGATTTGGGGAAATTTCATAAGAAATCAGGGAGATATTCATCAAATGTATACTTGACCTAATGACAATAATCTTTCAATAGTCGGGGAGATTGGCTGAATTAGGAATGAAATCCGTTGCAGTAATCATGGTCTATTTTCAGGGGGTCTCCTGCAAAATCAGGCATGCTTGGCAGCTCTGCTTCATGCAGGTTTCACTGTACTTTGACCATTATGAGAAAAAAAAAGTATGGAGATGTACACATATATTTGTTTAAAATTATTTGGCTAACAAACCAAATTTGTACTTACAGCTGGGACTGATTCTTGAGCAGGATTCTGAGCGGGAACAGGACATACTGTTGGAGAGGCCGTAGACTGTCCGGGTCCAGGTCTTGCACTACTTGGTCCACAGCTAGGACCTGGTCCAACCTCTGCTCCTTCATTAGAACCACACATAGTGGTCTTAGGGCTTCAAAGGCAGGGCTGCTGGTCATGGTATGGTTCTGGAGTCGTCTCAACTTGTGAATCCAACTTGTGCATGTAGGCCTAGGAGATATGAGAAAGGATATATAAAAAAATAATAATTTCAGAATAAATAATCAATGCACTGGCATATCAATTAGTAATGCAGACCGCAAGTTCGTGCATTACATGTTCAAGCCTCCACACTAATTTTGTTTCTATCCAAGTTTTCTTCCGGCTTTTAAAATTTTCTTTCACTGCATGTGATCACCGATTGCCACGATCGGGGATCACACGCAGCAAACGAAAATTTAAAAATCACGGCAGACGGAAGAAAGCTCGGACAATTAACTGGAAATATCAACATTTAGAGTTCAGACATGAATTGGAGACCATAGAATCGGTAAGTTTATTTATTGATGAGGGTCGGTATATGTCAAAATCTTTGTTATTTTTAAAATAAGACATATGTCTTAAAACTTTGTTTTTTCACCTGTTCGCCGGCACGTCCGTAACTCCACCAAGTTTGGGAAGGCCCTCGTACGGCGGCAATGGTAGCGTCTATCGTTAGAAGGGCCGACCGTAAAAAGACTGCAATTAAATGTAAAAGAGGCCATAAAAACGATAGATTTGCCGATCTACTCCCAAGTGTGCTCTTCATCCTTCTTCCCTCGCACTATCAAAGACTGATACGCATTGAACATGGATCCAGCCTTGAAGATGGTAGCAGGCTTCCCTTTAGTTTAAGGCTTTACTTAATGCATTCAAAGCGGCATCGACATTGAGGGAAGTCTGCATCTTAACACACAAACCCCACCCCTGTTGTTTGTGTTTTTTGTACTGTCTCATTTTTGTTTTGTTGATTTTGTTTGCATTCATTGTGCACCACACAGCAGAGCGTTCATCTGCAGTCATGAAGTCTGCACTATATACGGAAGAACTGCAAGAGAATGGAACTGATTACCAGAGGCAGCAGCAGAGGTAGATCGACAAATGGCTTTCATGGCCTCTTTGTATTACTACTGACATAGTTTACTGTCGCTAGAATGCAAACAGTAAAATATGTCAGTAATAATGTCAAAGACTTAAGAGGCCATGAAAGCGCTAGATTTGTCGATCTACAGCAGAGGCAGAACGGACGCGGAAAACTTCCATTTCTAAAAAGTAAAACTAAAAGACTAAAAATGGCATTTAATTAAGTATTATAGGCCACGCCCACAGCAGTCACACTCACAGACAGAGTCAGAACCATGATGATCCATCATTCAAATGAAATGTGTTGTGCAGTCTCAGAATCGTCTGCAGTTGGTATCACATTAACAGAGTCATAACTCATGGAGATGGTCAGGGTCAGGGATAACTCTAGAGAATTCGTGCTAGCGTTCTAGATCCAGCTCATACCTTACCGAAAATGAACATTCTGTGTGCAGGCTAATTGAGCTTAAAATTATACATATGATACGGTACCCCCGATTCATAATCCAATATGTGATCCAACTGTCCGGTGCATTAAAATTATGATTTTTCCCTCCATTCCGCTAAAAATCAGTGATTTATGCGCCTCCTCGACTTCTCTCTGTGTGTTAGCGCGACTCCGAACAGATTTCGAACGACAGATGATCGCAATGGCCGCCGATATATGCGAACGGCGAACGGCGCCATGCGATACACATGTTACATGATATGCTAGTATTACCGCGCGTACATGTGGATCGCAAGCGCTGTTCGCCGTTCGCATCGGCGGCCATCGCGCTCATCTGTCGTTCGAAATCCGTTTCGATCACCTGATATTGCATGCAGCGAACAAATTCGGATACCGTTTTCGTCACTTCTGTAATCTTGCCAGTTTTATAGTAAATTTCAGTATTTACGAATGGAGCATCAGACATTTCACGATTTGGATCATTCATTGATGTCAATGCATAACATAATTCGTAAGTATGAACCGAGATATGTTATTTAAAGAATTATTTTTTAAAAATTTTTATAAGTGTGTTTGCCTTTAAAGCCTATAAAGTGTTACCATCACGGTATACACACCTCAGTATGCCAGGCGCCGTACTACGTACGGCGCCTGGTTAGGTTAGGTCGGGATAATAGTGCCCCCGAATTTATCATTTTATGTGCACGATAATTGTGCTTAAAATGATACAAATGATACGGTACTTACCACCGATTAGACGATAAATATGTGATGTTACTATGGGGTGGATCAGAATGATGATTTTTCGCTCCATTCCACATCAAAATAAGTGATTTATGCACCTCCTCGACTTCTATCTGTGTTGTATCGCGACTTCTGAACGATCGATGATCGCGCGAACGGTCTCCATTCAAGTACCGCGCCCGCCGAATAGACGGCAGATCTGACTCGCGCGTTTAGTGGTCGTACGGTCATCGATCGTTCAGAAGTCGCGATACAACACAGAAAGATAGAAGTCAAGGAGGTGCATAAATCACTTATTTTGATGTGGAATGGAGCGAAAAATCATCATTCTGATCCACCCCATAGCCATAGTTGCATCACATATTTATCGTCTAATCGGTGGTAAGTACCGTATCATATGTATCATTTTAAGCACAATTATCGTGCACATAAAATGATAAATTCGGGGGCACTATTATCCCGACCTAGAACGCTAGCGCTCCGCGCTAGCGTTCACTAGAGTTAGGTCACGTCAGGGAGTAACTTAACTCAAGTGAACGCTACCGCGGAGCGGTAGCTTTCAAGGTCGGCCTCGTCATAGTGCCCCCGAATTTATGCGCTAATGTGCACAATAAGTGTGCTTAAAATTATAGATATGATACGGTACTTACCACCGTGTAGATGATACATATGTTATGCAACTATGGGGTGGATCAGAATGATGATTTTTCGCTCCATTCCGCATCAAAATGAGTGATATATGCACCTCCTCGACTTCTGTGTTGTATCGCGACTTCTGAACGATCGATGATCGCGCGAACGGTCTCCATTCAAGTACCGCGCCCGCCGAATAGACGGCAGATCTGACTCGCGCGTTTAGTGGTCGTACGGTAATCGATCGTTCAGAAGTCGCGATACAACACAGATAGAAGTAGAGGAGGTGCATAAATCACTCATTTTGATGCGGAATGGAGCGAAAAATCATCATTCTGATCCACCCCATAGTTGCATAACATATGTATTGTAAGACACATATATGTACTTTGCCTCATAATATTTGTCTCTTCATCCATCCCCACCCCTTCTCATGTTTCACCCATTACACCCTTTTTCATGCCTTTCTCCCATTTGCCTCTATTCAGTTTGCCTCTATTCAGTATGCCTCTATTATGTATGCCATTCTCTATTCACTGGTTTCTTTCACTCTTCTCCTTGTGATTCCAGACATGTACATTCTTGACTGATTATTCGTAGTCCGAATAATCAGTTCTTCACCAGTAGTCACCTCATCTGCATATTCATTCCTCACCCAATCATATGTTGCCAGCCAGGTCTTGTTCATCATCCTTCTTCATGTTCTATTGTTTGCACCTCATGCTCTTCTCATCCTTGGTTCTAATTGGTTCTTTCATCTTTAGTCATTTGTTACTTAAGTTGTTTCTGATTGGTTATTTAATGCAGTTAATTTGGTTATGGGTTTTGGTCATGTACCTTGCATGTTGCACCATGCTGGGACCTCAGTTGAGTTTACGACGATTAAACCAAGCAGTTGTCATATACTTACTCTCGTCTCTCCAAGTACTTATTTTGCCTTTTACAGTATCATCTACACGGTGGTAAGTACCGTATCATATCTATAATTTTAAGCACATTAGCGCATAAATTCGGGGGCACTATGAGCCCGACCTTGAACGCTACCGCTCCGCGGTAGCGTTCACTTGAGTTAGGAGTAACTGTGATCAGCGCCGTCCATAGGACGGCGCTGTGAAGACGAGACGTTACAAAATTTGAAGAAATTTTGCGACGGGTGGTTTCAAGAACTTTACATCTATTATTATTTTTTTTTTTTTAGTTCTAGACATGAATTAAACCTTCAACCTACCTTGCTTGCTATTTAATTTGTTGCAAAAGAATGATAACTTACCTCAAATTGATGATGATGACTGTTATTTCCTTCGTCTTTGTTCGCTGCAAGCAATGTCAGGTGACCGAAAACTCGTCGGCAATGCATAGCGCATGCGCGGGGCGATGGCCTAGGGTGCATTGCCGACAAGTTTTTGATCACCTGATATTGCATGCAGCGAACAAATTCGGATACCATTTTCGTCACTTCTGTAATCTTGCCAGTACTTTTATAGTAAATTTCAGTATAAATAAAACGAATGGAGCATCAGAGTTTCAGACATTTTAGGATTTGGATCATTGATGTCCATGCATAACATAATTCGTAAGTATGAACCGAGATATGTTATTTAAAGTATGATTTTGTGTTTTTTTTTTGTACAAGTGTGTTTGCCGTTAAAGCCTATAAAGTGTTACCATCACGGTATACACACCTCAGTATGCCAGGCGCCGTACGTTAGTCAGGGAGAATGAAACTTCATTAGTGCCAACAGTACACAAAAATCAGTATATGGGGCTGTGCGTTAAGAACCTGTTGCCTTTTTAAAGTACTTTTGGGCATGAAAACTGTTTCAGCCTAGACACTCTGTTCATGTCAGAAGAGAAATACTTCTTACAATTATAAAAATATGCTAATCTGCTTACCCTCATTTACTTGACTTTCCCTTCCGTGAGCCTTTCTGAGCTCTTTTATGCTATTTATATTTTTGTTGCGATCGCCAAGCACAATAGCAGAAGAGCCTGCAAAATAATAAGCTTTCACGTGCGCGCGCGCATGCACGATGTATGTCCACTTGTCACATAGCATCTGATTGGCCAATCTCTGTGACCCGAATTATATGCCCTGTCACATGGTGCTTCTGATTGGTCAATAGTAACATCATCAGCGGTGTTGTTTTATTGGTACAATACAAATATTTAGAGGTGTTGTTGTTTCTGTTCTTCATTTTACACCATAGAGCTGTAATACAGCTCTATGTTTTACACTTACTTTGTCGTAAACTCACTGGACTGCATGGCCATCTTTTTTGTGTGCGTTCAATTAATTTTGCCTTGGAATACTCCCGGCCGGAAATACTATCCTCGGATTTCCCGCAGAGCTCTGTAGTTTGTACTTTAAAATACGTACGGGTAAACAGTGCGGTATGTTTTTAGCTAATAATAGTTGGTCATTGTGGAGATACCCCCGCCCCCCCCCCCCCCCCCCGGTCCAAGCCACTACCTCTACCCGCCTCTACTGTCTATTTTATATACAGTATGCATTCATAATCACCAATAAAAGTAATGAACAAGCTGAGCATTTCTCTAACCCATACGTACGGAGCACGGGCGTATGATCCCGGGGATGGGGGGATATATCCCCGATATATCCCCCCCCCCCCAACACACACACACATTTTGATGCTGTGCTGCGGGGAGGGGGGGGGGGGGGGGGTGGGGGTGGCCTGTAGCCTACAACATCCCCCACAGTTAAATTTGTATAAAATGCATAATAACAATATAATGATGGTGATAATAACAATAATAATAACCATACTTCACTTAAAAAGTGATATTTAAAACACTAATTTGAAAAAGAAGAAGAAACAAAACGTACATCGCCTGACAGCGAACGAATAAGAAACTGCATGAGAATGTTACTTTCCGTCGGGCATCGGCCGTTTACGCTATCCGGTGATATGCGACCGGGCCTTATTTCTTTCTAAACCCTTGTCCAATGTTTGCTAATTATTGTGCCTGTTCAGTGTTTATAGATGCTCCCATATAGGTAGGCCTACTCTGTTCCGGTTTATGATAATGAACATATTTGTTTGTTGTAACGTTGAAATGTGTGGTTGTTAGCAACACAGGCCCGTATAGTCAGGATTTTCAAGGGAGGGGGGGTGTCATTTCCAAATCGGGACCGAGACCGATCGTGCCCGAGACCAAGACCACTGGTTGAGTCGTGTAAGCAGGGGGGGGGGGGGGGGGGGGGGGGGCCTCCGTCGCCAACAAATTTCGAGGCCGAGACAAAGACCACGGGTTTAGTTTAGCTATTTTGGGAATGATGACTAAGTTTGCCCCCAATAACTGTCCCCCTGCCCCCCCCCCCCCCCCCCCGACCTATTACTCGTTCGTTAGATATTTCAACAATATTTCTTCATCACCAAGGCTGTACAGAAAGCTATTGCACAATGCTGCTTGGGGAAAACCCAGAGAAGGACCCGGTTTCTCAAAACTAACTAACAAACCACTCGATCGATAACGGCTTAAAGGGGTAGGTTCGTTTTGGTTTAGAGGGCGCTTCAGGACATATATTTCCTGTGAGGTAATGAAAACAAAGTGCACAGTTTGAAAAAGCACACAAGTTTAATGAAATAATCAATTTTGTTTGATCAAGATAGGTTCAAAACAGCTGAAATACCTTGATCAGAATAAAATAAATGTTGGGGACCAACTTTTATTAAATTATTTAAGAAAACATTATTTAATTCTTACACCTTTCTGAACTGGCTTACATTTTTTAAATTGTTGTTTATACGATCTCTATATTGAATAATTATTTTACCACATCCAATTAAAATATTTTGCTTATAATTTGTTTTAACTTGAGGTCAGAGCCGTATGGATATATACGGCTCTGCTTGAGGTGTCTCGATGGCGCCCTCTTGTGCTAACAGCTGCTTTTTGAATGAAAATAGCCCTATAGCTGATGTTTCTCCTATTCAAGCATAATTTAATTTTAACCGTTTATTTTTAATGATACCTGACAATGTTAGTTACTCAAAGTCAGTTGGACAATAACTATACTATCCCTTCAGTGTACCTCTCTATATTCACTTTCTAAGCGAGAATAGTGATGTTTAAATGCAACGGTGAAACCATAATGCGTGGTTGTTATTTTGGCAACTGGCCCCGGAAGCAGCGCACGCACTGCGCTATTTTGGGGAATGGTGAAGTCATGTACAATTAATGTCATGGTTGTACTTTTTGTGTGTGATCATGGTGCTAATATAAAAGCATTTGTTTTGTGATCTGCCCGATCATTGCCTGATTGGTATGTCGACTTGTGAAACAAAGTCTAAAGCAGTTTTATACCTGTCGCAGTATCGCTCAACTCGCAAAACTACCACATGACTATTATTCTTTACGCGTGGTCGTTATTGAAAAATACGCTTGGTCAATTATTTGGCTTTGTGATTCAATACCTAACCGACGTAGGAGCACTCCCGATTCAAGCGATGGCTGCTAGTTCATCCACGCAACGCCCTGAGGGTCTTGCCGGTGTGTGCGCTGTGGTGATGGAGGAGATGCAGTGTGCCATCTGTCACGACCGCCTGAAGAAACCACGACTACTGTCTTGCCTGCACCACTTTTGCACTGAGTGTCTGGAGAGAGCTGCTGTCGCGTCGGGTGGGACCCGCATCAGGTGTGGCCTTTGTCGCGTGGATACCTCGCTTCCCTCTGGTGGCCGTGTGGCGAGTCTGAAAGTGGACTTCTACGCGAATCGAATGGTGGGTGCGCTGAATGCCCTTGACGACCACAGAAGGAAGCTGGGAGGCTCCAACCATCAGTGCGACCTCTGCGTCTGCGAATCAGACGCACTTGACAGTGATCTGTGCGTCAAGGCTACAAAATACTGCCAGACGTGTAAGCAACTGCTTTGTGAGCCATGCGCAATGGTCCATGCCAAGCTCTCGGCCACCAAGATACATAGAGCTCCGTTCATCATAGATCTCATCAGTGGCAAAGAGAAACTTCTCCAAACGTGCGCGGTAGAGTGTGGTGATGGATACAGCTTGTGCGAACAGCATCTGGACGAACTGCTCAAACTGTTCTGCAATACTTGCGAACGGCCAGTGTGCGCGATGTGTCCGATCCTCGGTCCGT
This sequence comes from Echinarachnius parma, assembly GCA_037951105.1. NCBI lineage: Eukaryota > Metazoa > Echinodermata > Echinoidea > Clypeasteroida > Echinarachniidae > Echinarachnius > Echinarachnius parma. The sequence continues at coordinate 190,912 of JBAMJV010004474.1, forward strand.
GTAAGGAACACGGGGAATCTCTCCTGCTCCTTGGCAAACTCGGAGGGTGGGTGCCCAAGAGATGCTAGCAGCCCCCGGGGCAGCTGGCGAACTCGGAGGCTGGATGCCCAAGAGATGCTAGCAGCCCCCGGGGCAGCTGGCGAACTCGGAGGCTGGATGCCCAAGAGATGCTAGCAGCCCCCGGGGCAGCTGGCGAACTCGGAGGGTGGATGCCCAAGAGATGCTAGCAGCCCCCGGGGCAGCTGGCGAACTCGGAGGCTGGATGCCCAAGAGATGCTAGCAGCCCCCGGGGCAGCTGGCGAACTCGGAGGGTGGATGCCCAAGAGATGCTAGCAGCCCCCGGGGCAGCTGGCGAACTCGGAGGGTGGATGCCCAAGAGATGCTAGCAGCCCCCGGGGCAGCTGGCGAACTCGGAGGGTGGATGCCCAAGAGATGCTAGCAGCCCCCGGGGCAGCTGGCGAACTCGGAGGGTGGATGCCCAAGAGATGCTAGCAGCCCCCGGGGCAGCTGGCGAACTCGGAGGGTGGATGCCCAAGAGATGCTAGCAGCCCCCGGGGCAGCTGGCGAACTCGGAGGGTGGATGCCCAAGAGATGCTAGCAGCCCCCGGGGCAGCTGGCGAACTCGGAGGGTGGATGCCCAAGAGATGCTAGCAGCCCCCGGGGCAGCTGGCGAACTCGGAGGGTGGATGCCCAAGAGATGCTAGCAGCCCCCGGGGCAGCTGGCGAACTCGGAGGGTGGATGCCCAAGAGATGCTAGCAGCCCCCGGGGCAGCTGGCGAACTCGGAGGGTGGATGCCCAAGAGATGCTAGCAGCCCCCGGGGCAGCTGGCGAACTCGGAGGGTGGATGCCCAAGAGATGCTAGCAGCCCCCGGGGCAGCTGGCGAACTCGGAGGGTGGATGCCCAAGAGATGCTAGCAGCCCCCGGGGCAGCTGGCGAACTCGGAGGGTGGATGCCCAAGAGATGCTAGCAGCCCCCGGGGCAGCTGGCGAACTCGGAGGGTGGATGCCCAAGAGATGCTAGCAGCCCCCGGGGCAGCTGGCGAACTCGGAGGGTGGATGCCCAAGAGATGCTAGCAGCCCCCGGGGCAGCTGGCGAACTCGGAGGGTGGATGCCCAAGAGATGCTAGCAGCCCCCGGGGCAGCTGGCGAACTCGGAGGGTGGATGCCCAAGAGATGCTAGCAGCCCCCGGGGCAGCTGGCGAACTCGGAGGGTGGATGCCCAAGAGATGCTAGCAGCCCCCGGGGCAGCTGGCGAACTCGGAGGGTGGATGCCCAAGAGATGCTAG